>VXAB01011024.1:0-90703 GCA_013399175.1 Odontophorus gujanensis
TATCTATGAATCTGAATCTATGATGAAGACTGAACATGAGAAAAGTATAATCATTGCAGGAAGTCTAAGACAATTCATATTTTATTGTTTGGATTATCTTATAAACTGAAAACTGTAACTAAAAATCTCTCAAAATTCTTTAGGAGTTACATTCACATGAGGTCTTGTTTTGAAATTCCATGTATTTGTCATTTTCCAATGACATGAGAGTATATGGACAGCATCTAAATTTACTACAATAATTTTAAATATATTGTACTATATGGAGTAAGATAATCCACTGGGTTTATTTTAAGTATTGGTTTGTGTAACCACAAATAATTTAAGAGTATATGAATTCAAAGTATTTTTAAGTATGTGCAGTAGCCAAAACAGAAGAGCTTAATGAAAAAGCTAGTGACCAAAACTGTGGTCCTTTAAGTCCTTTAAAATCTGGAAATGTTAGCCTTAATTTTCTCACTTCACATGGTCAGAGGCCTATTAGTTTTAATGTTAATTTTTTAATTAAAATTATGTTTGTAGTTACACAGGAATGTGTGCTTCTTTGGAGAAGGAATAAACCAGTTAAATGTTTACTTTTTTCTTTATTATTTAATGTGTGTTCTCATGCCCTATTGATTTCCAAGATCCAAATGCTACAGACAAAAATAATTAATATTTTTCTCACAAACTCTTACGGAGTGCTCATCAAAGAAGTATTTGTTTGTTATGCTCTCATAAATGCTTTGCACCCTACAACTTTTCAGAAAATTACTTGTTTCTGTGAGCACTTGTAAAGCTGTTTGACCTATTAATTGCATTCCCAAATGGAGATGGCAAAGACTCATTCTGTATTTTTTAAATTTCTTCTCATGCTTTGTATATTCAAAGGAGAATGTAAATGTCATTGAAATTAACCTAGAGATACAGTCAAGTAGTATTGTTCCTTTTTAGAGGGGAAGTGTGCCCTATTCTACTTGAACTAACAAAACACTTTTGACAAGAAACTTAGAACCAAAAGCAACCTAAGCTCCCTCTCCTTTTCTTCAAAACTAAGCATCTTTCCAAAGCATCATTACCCTCTTCTGTTGCCATTGCGGCAACAGAAATTACCTCATTCCTGTGAGCTGCACAAATTCCAGAGCAGCTGCTGTGCATCAGCAAAGCACTGACCAGGAACAGTTTTCATTGCCAAGTGGCTGGTGGTAAACAGAATTCAGTGCAGAATCATCTAAAATTGTAATTGATTGAAATCTCTTGGTCCAGAAATGTCGTTTTAGATGAATACATTTAAAATAAGACAGAATATAAAACCTTTGTGGCTGATTTAGGAGCTGAAGCAAATTGGTACAGAAAAGGGCTATGGCTGTTTGCAAAACCTCATAGTGTGGAAACACCTCTCAGAGTTACAAGCTAAGCCTTTAGCAGGAATAAGTAACTTCCTGTCTCCAGTAATGACAACATAAATTAGGCTTATCCATTCATGGCTAGTATTCTGAAACTACCAGAAGGATGGGAATTCATTCAAGTAATTTTACAGTGTGGATGTCAGCAGAGACCACCAGAGCAGCTGCATTCACATCTCACCAGCTACTATTTGAATAAGATGTTTTTCACATATCAAACTTCGTTGCCAATGGACAGTAATCTGGCTTAAAAAATTCCACAATATGTGACAATTTGTTTTTTCTTCCTGCTTCCCCCACACTTTATCACCAGTACTGTAAACAGCACTAGGAAAACTGTTTGTTCTGAACAACTTAAACAGGTAAATATTATTTAGTTAGTTAAGTCCATTGAAACTGTCTTTGGCTGGACTTTGTCAGTCAAAGGAACTGAGAGTGTGTCATTTCTGTACTGGCAATTTTACCGGCTTCCTATACTCTCAAAATATAAATAGATCAGTAGGAAAACTTAGGTATAATTCTATACCAACAGCAGACTGTTTTCTTACTGAAACAAATACAATCACAGAAAAATTCTGCCTGAAATAGGCAGTTGAAATCTGAATGTCCCATTGTTCTTATTTTGAGTTAGTACAGAAAACCGTTTCTTTGAGCTATTTCTACCTCTACAGTTTCCATTATATACACGTGCCATGCTGGAAGCAGAGTAATGCTCTTTTAAACTACTGCTTTGAATTCATTTTAGATGCATTTAAACTATTGTCATTTAGCTGCTGGCCACTTGATTTCAGTGCAGCCAGTGAGAGAGCATGCAATTCAATGACCCCAAGTTCACTGAGATTACTGGAAAACCAGAACAAGGGTTTGGAAGTCCAGTGCTTTCTCACATAAAGAAATACATTAAATACTTTAAAAGATATAAAATTCTTAGAACTGTTGGACAGGCTTCTGTGCGTGAACTTTCCTGTCCAAGCAATATTGCTAAATACCGTGACTACAGTCAGAAGGCTGACATAATGTTGTTGTGTAATTCATAACCTCATAAATCAGTGTCACTTTTTAAAATGCTTTATATGTGCATTCAGCAGCTTACAATCTCAACTGTCAGGTATTAAATAATGGACAGAGCAGGAGGTTTATTTTGAAATATGAGTTCTTTATATTTTTCAGAAGGGAGAAAAAATGTAAAGCTTGGTTAGCCAGTGTTAACACTGGAAGCCTAGACTCAGACAACAGACAGGAATCACCAACTGGAAGTGAGCTAATCCCAATCATTTGATGGACAGCAATAAACTAGAACTTTTACAATAAAACTGGGGCAAAGTGCACCTAAATGCACATAGTAACAAATATCATCAAGATCCTACAGAGCTGAGTAAATGGTGTGAGTAAACAGCCAGGTTAAGATTGTAGAAGTTAGGCTCAACAACAACAAGCAATGGAGAACGAATGCTCAGAATGTAACCTTCATCTCCTTTTCTTCAGAACAAAGCACCTTTCCAAAGCATCATTAGGCTCTTTTGCTGCCATTGCAGAAATTACCTCATTCCTGAGAGCTGCACGAATTCCAGAGCTGCTGCTGTGCATCAGCAAAGCACTAACCAGGAATAGCTTTCATTGCCAAGTGGCTGGTGATAAACAGAATTCAGTGCTGCCAGGTATTTTAAAGGAAATAAAGTGTATTCTTTGCTTCAAATGTCATATGACAGGGACTTTCTGGTGTTATCCAGAAACCCATCCTTCTAGAATATCAGTGTAGCACTTCAGAGGCACTGTGTTGGTCTGACTGAACCTATGAGATCACAGTCATCTATAAAGGTGATATGTAGACACTGATGATTCACTGAGGAGGCCATTAACAATGTCTTTCTCTGTCACACATACAAATACAAAATGATATAAAATGAAGATTTACTAAACCACTTATGCTCCATATTCAATATAATTGGAGGCTTTCACAAGGTAAGGAATCACATGTCCCTTATGAAACCATCATCTGGGACAGACTGAATTAAGATCCTTCTGTATGAACAAAAACACCTGGATATCTATAGTAACAAAAAAATACCATCTGATCTTTCAGCAATTAGCAATTACTATTCAAGGGCATAAGATTTCTGGACATGGATTATTTTCAGTATCAAACTCACATTCACTTGATTTCTTTGTATGCTACACAAAATGATCCTGTTACAATCCAATTTCTCATATTCACATTCACAGAGAATTTATTTATTGGCTTTGCAGTCATGAAAAGAAGCAGTGAGCTGCTGAAATGTATGAGTCCAGTAGTACAAAATTATGGTTTACACAGTCTCTTTCTGTGTAATCCATGAACGGAATTCTGAATACTAGAATCCTAGTGTAGGTGCAAACGCTCACCTTTTATATTTCAAGGCACTGATCAAACACGCTTCAGATAGACAGAATAAAGCAGCTGGGAGGGCTATGGCTATTTCTAGCTCTAACACTAGCTAACTTAAATAACCTTGACCAAACCATTTTATCTGTATTTGTCTTACTTTCACCATGTGTGAAAATGAGGCAATGATGTTTATTCACCTTTTAAACGTTTTTAAAATCCACCGATTAAGGTCACCATTCAGATCCATCCAAACACTGCTTTTTAGAAGCTCACCCATACATAACTCAACCACTGGGAAAGTTACAAATTTAAGCAAAATAACACATTGTAGTAAACATAATAAATCACAAGTAGCAGTTTCTCAGACATAGAACTAACAGTTCAGTAAATACAGTAAAAATGCGCTTGTTTTCATAGGGGTAAAAATAGGCTGTTTTCAAGCTAGAAGTTAATACATGCCATCACTGCAGAGAACCCCTGAAATCGTTTTTAAGCAATACTTTAACAGTTATATAAAACATAATGGCAAGTAGATCATCCAAGCAGGCCCCACAGCCTACTGCAAGTATATGGCACAGGGTTCAGAGGTTATATGAGACCAACTTTCCTAGCCAAACAAGTAAAATCATAACACTTCCAGGCACTGAAACACTTTTCCTTAGACTTCAGCAGAAGCAGATGTGAGGCTGACTACACACTGAATAAAAAGAGAATATAGAAAAGAAAATAGCAGTAAAAAACTTAAGCTCAGTTTGCGATTTATCTGGAGTCATTCTTTCACCTCAATACTGGCTTTCTAGTATTACCATCTTCATCTGAAGATCAGTACAAATCTTCAAATAATCAGGAGTTCATTTCTTCATGTGTGCTTCAGATTACTCTGCTAAGCAAACTGGTGCAATATTCTGATCTTCATTTTACTTTGGGGTTTAAGTTCTGAGTCATCATCATCTATTTTTCTCCAAGCCTCCAGTTTGTGTTTTCTGTTTTTCTTCCTGGATGTGTCATAACAACTGAATTGTACCACCTCAGTAAAATGGTAAAGCCCAGCAGACATCTGCCAGTGACAAAATACTGTGCTCTCACTCTGATTCCCCACACGTTCCACTCTTCACACAACTTTTCTCGCATCCTCTCAGTAAAGTGGTACAGCCTAGTAAGCAATTTCTTTTCATTCTGCACAACATTCTGCCAACACTAACACAGAGATGAAGCAATAAATCAGGAGTTGCCTCAGAGAAGAGGCTACTTGCCCTGCATGTTCTCTTTCTAGCCCAGTTTTTATCAATATTCCCAACAGGTTAACCTCCCTGAAGTCAGTGACTTCCCTGTAGGTAGGCTATCTGCTAGTTCTGGGTCAACACTGTGTTAATTAACTTTGGAGGTATTATTTTTTTTCAGAATTGCAAAGTAATTTTGATTTGGGAAAATCAATTGAGAGACTTTATACTCTTTCCAATTTAATAGAAACTGCTCAAAAGCTTCCAACTTTTGTGAAGACAAGGATGGAAAAAAAAATAATCTCTGAGTTTTGAAATCTCCATTCTTCATTTATAAGACTCTCTATTGTGGTATATTTATTTTCAAAACAGTCATTACACATCAGAATTGCATGCAGGAGAAACAGAGATGAGAATGAGTAGTTACAGAAAAGCATTAAAACCAAGGCAGAAAATGTTTCATCTCAAAAGTGGTAAAAATGATGGATCAAAAGAAAACATAATTTAAGGTAGAGGGGACTTTAAAAGTTACTATTAAAGTTCTGTATTTGGCAGCTACCTTACCTGAACTAGGACTTTGATTCCTTTGAGGGTGAATCATGTTTGAACCAGGTTTCAAGGACAGTTCTCCTCTCACAAACGCACAGCACTTGCAATTGCATCCAATTTTTCTTACGAGATCAGGGTTGGGCAGTGATTGCACTGAATGCTAGCAATTGCATGTGGGTGGATAGCTATATAAGTATCAGTCCTGAAGCTCTGGTTAGCTCAGACTGTGAAGCACAAGCTCTTCAGAAGTACTCACTCCAGTTCACGTAACCACAAAGTAGCCACGTCTTGCTTAACTTCAATTTCAGCAAAGACAAAGAAAGAATGTTTAAGAGAAATCCACCCCTTAACAGCCAGATGGGGAAAAGCCAGTATGGAGAGGCTGCTTCAGCTACAGCAGCAGAAAATATGGCAGCAGCCATTCTAAGAAACAGAAGAGCTGCCTGATGACAACTTCTAAAGATTATCACATGGAAGGTATAAAAGTAAAAACTATGGCAGCCTAACTCTTTGGAAATTTGAACTGATAGACACTTAACCCTGGATTGATACTTAGATCTACCTCTACTGAAAAGATTCAGAATCTGGAAGGCTGAAATTTTCATTTCAGGGAAGCAGAAAGGTTTCACAACAGGACAGCCATAAAGTTAAGAGAAAGAGTTATTTTTTCTTCAGGACATTCTTCTACTCTTATTGTCAGAAATTATCCAGTTGTTTTGTCTGCATCTTTCTCCCATCCTTTAACAGAAGAAAAATAAACAACAAAAAAACTATCAAAAAGAGTTACAGACATTTAGATGTGGTTAAATTATAACAAATTTAAGGCAGAGATTAATATTAGAAAGTGTCAGGCAATCTAAAGTTTAGGTGTTGCTTCCTGCTCCAGCTGTTAGCATCACTGTCAATATTGTGGTGCCAAACAGCCATAATTTATGTGCGTGATTAACATACTTCTTGTTTTGCTGCTTAGTTGTTTATAGTGTTGTGGGATATTTAGCTTGCTTTTGCAAAAGTATTTAATTTTCAAACACTTACATACGCTGCATGCAATAAGGCAGTATGAATTGTTCTTTAGGGATTGGGCTGCCCCTCACTGATTCAAGCTTGAGCTTTACCAGATGCCATATCCAGAAGAGCTAATACTTGTTTTTTTCTTCTGCTACATTCACTAAGTATAGTTTTTATATAATTGTACCAGAGCACTGAGACAATAATGAACGAATGGTCCGTGTAGAATTCTGTAAATATTTCAGCAATGTTTGTGAGGCAGTGAATCAAAATGAGTCTGAGCAAGATACGGGACATGGTGCAACAATGTTTAGTTTCTTTGGAACATAAGGAAAGAGCAAATATTCTATTAGAGATACTTTATCATTCATTTTTTTCATTCATTCAGCCAGTACGGTGTCTAATGTGAAGATGTACAATGTGAAATAATAAATTAAGAACATCTGTTCTATTAGGAAACAAACGTATTACTCAATAATTATTACCAGTTTCAACACTGAAATGTTAACAGCATGTGTGATTTTTTAAAGGCTTCACTTCTTAGCCGTTTAACAGGGTATTGGTTTGAAACAGTGTAATTGTCAGTGGTAGAGTAACATTATTAACAGGGAGCGTTATTTATCCTTACATCACCCCTCTCCTGTTCTCTCAAACCAAGAAGAAATGACTTCTGAATTTCCTAATGATCTTGCAAGATAAACATTGAAATTTATTAGATCTAGAAATAATTACATTAAAAAGAGCATTATATTTTTTAATTCTAGTGCTAAGAACATAAACCTTTCCTAAGTCCTACTTATCAGTACAATGACGTCATCCTGGAGTAGAGAATAGGATAATCTTCCTTGTTGCTGTGTTACTGAAGAATGGCAAGGAGTTTTGATGAATATCCTGCTCATTGTGCATATATGTTTAATTACAGCCACTTCTCACTTTTGCCCTGAATGGAACCAACCGTAGATTTTAAAAGTCATATATTGTTTTCAGTATTTCTGGTATCTTTTCTCCCTGTAGTACTGCAACATGTTTCAAGCATTTTTCAATGCTTCCTCTCTGCTCTTTGCCTTCACTCCACCAGCTGTCACTCCAGTGACATTTCCAAAGCATGAAGCTAACAAAGAGCAGGGTAGAGCTTAACTGCTTAAGCTGTGGAGATCAGTAGTGGTATTTTAAAATATCAACAGAACTCTGTGTATTGGGAGCAATTTCTGATATCATTACTTCAATAGGCAGCAGTGTTTATTTACAGCACAAGCAATTGCACAGAGTATGTTTTGGTTGTTTTAGAAACTCTTAAAAGGTTACTGAACTATAGTACACAGACATTTGATGATTCTCTATCATGCTTAATTTAAACCAGAAATTAAGAAAGTCTAGCCTGATTAATACTAAGAAATTTCTGCACAGACAATTAAGAAGCTATTAATAATGAAGAAAGGAGGCCAAAGTACAGAAGTGATATTTGAGAAGTGTTACTTCCTGATTTGCACATGTTCTCTACCAATGTAGTTAAAGCTATTAAAGGCAGCACCTGTCACCTGGGGTATTCACAGCAGATGCTGTGTGGCTGCTAGTCATGCACACAGAGAAATACTGACAAGCAAAGAGACTCATGCAGGCCAACACTATGCAGCTATTTCCCATGTCAAACTTTGGTTTATGCTTTGCATACTAAGATTAGGGAAAAAAGAACAACAAAAATGATGTTTATGTTGATTGTTTTTCATTGCCACTAATTCCAAATGAGAGATATGTTAAATGTATCTGATCAACAAAAAATATTGCTATTAAGTTATATAGAGAAAACTGTGTGCAATCGTTTATTTTTATGTTTTTAATCTTTAGAGTGATCACAGTTGACTGTATAACAGTTTTATGATACTGGATAGAAAGCAAAAACAATTATAAAGTTTTAATTGATAACAACTTTTTTAATGACATGCTGTCTAACTGCTGGAGGCATAAACAAAGGATACCTAGAATGCTGGAATGCATTTAGGAAATTCATTAGAAAAGTTATTAAGTGACATTACAAAGAAGACAAGAAGCATTGTATGAGAAGCATATGCAAATGACAGATGAGGAAAGACTGCAAATAATTAAACAAAATCACCAGGTATGTAGTTTAGACAATCATTTAGAAAATAAGAAGAGAAAACAGACTCATTTTAGGCAAATTGACTTCATTTCACTTGCTATTATGATTTCTTCCTGGATGCTAACCTGAAACTTTTCTGAATTTCAAAAAGGAGGAGACTGAGATCTGCAGAATTAGTGTCATCCTGGCTAAGACCCTTCAGCTGGAAACCTCACATGATCAGCCACTCTCACTAAACTTGCTGAACTTCTGTAGCCAGGCTGTACAGCCTCCGCGGTTTATTTCGGCACCTCCTTTTTTGGCTAGCAAAAAGGAGTTCAGAGGAATGCTAAATGAAAAACAAGGGGAAAAAATTAATCCAACTTTCCCAAACCACAGAAAACTTTCATTTGGTGTACATTTTGACCAAAGTTTCAGTGAGAGCGATGAACGCATTTTATCCAAAAATTACTCTGAATGGAAGGAACTCAGAGCAGTTTTGATACATGTCTGGGAGAGAAACACCATGCTGTCAGCATCTGCATCTACACTCTTAAGTGTAGAAATGCTAATAGTGTAGAAGATTGCATGTATAATCACAAAACTGAAATTGATTAATCCACTTTATTATGAAATTTGGGTGCCTAAGGATAAAGTTACTTTGAATATGCTATAAAAAATACTTCCTAACTCTATATCTGTGATAGTTGAAAATTACTTAATATCTCCTGGATGTAAGCCCATTCCTTTAGTTGTATGAAATTATACAGAAGAGGCAAATAAATATATTGCAAGGAGTACAATTTCTGTTGTGGAACTGTTGTTTTTTTGGTATTCAATTTGGTTTATATATATCAGTATCAGACATAATTGTAGGATTATCTACAATTCACTACAGAAGAGCAGTTGTATGAGAAGATCAGTGATCTTATTAAGACAATTACCTACAGGGTAAGACCAAAGACCACTTTCCTATCTACAGCTTGACTCTTAACATCAAGTTTGAGTACTAGAGTATTAATTTCAAATACAACTAATAGCTTGGTACTATAGAATAGGTAAAGACTCACAACAAAAATATTTGAAAAGACCTTAATACTTAGGCTTATGTCAAAAAAACATGTTCAGACACAACTCGGATTCTACACTCTTGGAGAATCAAAAACTTTTCCAAAAATCTTTCAGATTTTGAGATTTAATATTGTTTCAAGGAACTGTAGGTGTTGAAGGCAGGAGATTTAAAAATAGTCATGATTTATAATGACCAATACAGAGACTATAGGAATTCTTTAGAAATATACTTCAAAAGAATTACTTATTTTTTTTATTTTCTGTGATACCCCTATGCGAGTCCTCCAATGGCCAAATATGTTTAAGGCAAGGTGGTGGGTTTTTTTTTATTGTTATTTTTTTCATTTTTCCAGAATATCTTTCTTTTTTTAGTTTTTATTTTCCATAAACACCATAGCTCCTGAGCAGAAACATATTCAGCCTGATGAAGTGTAACTCATGATGTACAAAGTCACTGGCCATGAAGGGAAGAATGATCTTGTCGACTTAAGCATACCAAAAAGAGTTAACATTTACAGCTTACTAAGCTTACACATTAGTCTACCAAAAAGATAAGTTAAGAAGTCTGCAACACTGTAAGCATACTTACTCATCTGACTTTTTTTTTATTTAAGTTGATTCCTCTGCTAAAATGCTTATAGATGCACGAAGTTATGGCTCAAAAGAAGTCAGTGAGCTTTTAAAAGCAGCATGTGGAATTTAGAAGCTAGATCCATTCCAGAAGGAATTAGGGTCAAAAATTGAGTCTTTTTGAATAAAAACTTTGGTATTACCACAGCCTTTTTATACTGATAATATTCCTACTTAACCCCGAGAACAAGCAGGAAAACAAAAACACAGCATGACAGCCAAATAAGAGAAGCCACCAAGAAACATCTTTAACTGATGTCGAGGTTTCAATCATTAATCAAGTTTAAACTAGTTGGAAAGGAAATGGTAAAAGAATTCTTGTTACTTAGAAAAAAACTTCTCACTAAATGGAAACAAACTTTTAAGAACTTTGAACTTCCCTGAAAAGGCCATAGAGTCTTAGCAAGTGAGAACTTTAAAACATTTTCTTAGAAAACTACAATTTCTTTCAGAAATTGTGACTGGAAAGGGCATTGTCAGTCTTGTGTAAGTAGAATTACTGCAAACTTGCTTCATATATATCTTTATTGCCTACAAACACTGCCATCTTCAATGATCCCACAGAAGACGTGGTCTTGTTGTATTTCTTCCTGCACTATATTAGTGTTACTTTAATTATGTACTCTCTACAAGTCTTCTGTGGTAAGAAGGTGGGCTGGGTGGTCAAACTGAGTAAGATTAGTTCCACTTATTGTTCAGTACTAGCTTCTTTTTCTTGACCCTATCACTGAAACTTATCTTCCAACCTCCTGTTGGAATTCTATGGAGTATCTACTGAATAGAGATGCTACTGGTAGAAAGCCAGTGCAAGTGAAAGGTGAATCAAGCATATCACGATGTTTTAGCTAGATTTAACTAGACTTGGTTTCCAGACACAATTTGCTGTCCCTTTCACTCCAGTGACTTCATTCTCACTCCCTAATTGCTATGTGATTAGCTGGAAAGTTTTGCTTTTTCCTTTATCTTGTTAGACAAACTTAGCAGGAGCATCATGACCTCAAAGGAATGTTTGCTTCCAAGATTAGATTTTTATATGTCCTACTGACTTAAATGTAAAGTTAATGGAACACAGGCATATAGCTAATATATTGGCCAAACGTGCTTATGTTGATGTTAGTTCAATTCCTATCACTGTCACAGCCCTCTGCTCTGCAAATAATTGATAGCTGAATCACATAAATATTACTGAAACTGAGTAGCATCTTTCTCTGCAAAGAGCTCACTTAATTTAGGATAAAGTTCTGTTTAACATCTGTGAAGATAAAATAAACTGACTTTAAATTTTTCTGTCTTAATTCCCCTCCAGAATGCAGTGGTAAATTTGTCCTGGTCATCAGAGATTTTGTAAGTCAATCTTAAAAAATAAAACTAAACTAATAGACCACAAGTAGCAGAAAATCAAAAATAACTTTTCTGGAATATATTTAACATTTAAAATATTGTTTGTAAGAAAGATATATGCTGGACTTCAACTGAAAGCATTAACATATTTTGACAATTGCTTAATCTTTTAAAATAACATGTTTCTGACTTATAGAGGAAGGTTAAATAACTGAGACTCTAAACAAAATTACTGCACAGGTGCAATGCTGAATCTTGTTCATTTCTTATTCTCCATTACTGCACAGAACAGTATACAAGGTTGGATGGTTGCTGACAAAACCTTTGGTGATATCTTACTAATCAGAGCTTATAGTTCTGTAACACATTGCATAATAAACAAAAGGCACTGAAGTCAATTGTATTAGTCAAATGCAAGCCCAGTGTGAGTGAGAAGTGAGACATGCCCTTGCTGGAATCTTCTTTATCCCTCCTTTCTACTGTCGCATTTGTTTCTAATGAGGGAAGGAAACTTGCTGACATCTTTCTCTGTAATAGATTGGATGACAGCAGCCTGCTCCTAATTTCTTACACCCTATAAGGAATGCTGCCAATAGGTAGCATATGACAATAGTTGCACACATGGATCATGCAAAAGATATGAGAGAGGACATGCTTAGTCTCATTGTTATGCAACAGCCACTCAAATTTTCTGCTTCTAAATAGGTAATGTAGCAATAATAGTACCTTGATAGTCATTTGTTGTTTCCTTTCCCTTCTCAGAATACATCTGAGTACCTTGATAAAATCCTGATTACACACTGCAAGACATTGTATTTCTTGTTGTGTAATCAGAGGCATTAACTCTGAGAAGCAGTCAATCTGCTTCATATTGTACATCAAGATTCTTTTGTTTTTACTTTCTTCAAGGAATCACGTTACATCCACTGCTTGCAAATATTTCCAGATGCCACTGAGATGGTATTTACCCACTAAACTGCAATTTTGGAAGACAAATCAAATGCATGTTCATTATCAGCCTGATGCTGAGCCCACTGAGGGCAATGGAAATCTTTTAATTGATTTTAATAGATTTTAGATTAGGTTCTAGTAAGTAGGTTCTGGCACCTGATTTATAGTCCTGGAGATGGTAAAAGATTTCCCAGTGACATCAGCGATGCTAGAATTTCATCCAATTATGCTTTTGCATTTTTATTCATTTGGAAATTCCAAATAAATCACAGTTTTATATTGGCTAATTTTATATTGGTAACAAGGGTAGGGAAGGTCATAAAATGATTGATCATCCTCCCACTAGACACAAGGGAAAGCAGTTGTTAATTAATGTGAGAGCATATACAAGAAAAAAAGAGAATATGTACTCATTACAGATGGATAACTGTATTACCGTTGTACTCCTGGCTGCATTACAGTGGGAAGTATCCAAATGTAACAATGACCTCCTGGTTTCTAATTATCTTGTCCTAAAACTTGATAAACCTGCCCATTCTTGCAAGAGTGAATTTCTGTCCGGCAAAGCATTTCCCTTGCCAGAGTATATATATTTTTGGCAGCATCTTGCACTTTCCAGCCCTGGAATCTGATGTAAGCTTGTAAATTGTGCTTGGTTGGCAACATTTTCACCCTCTAGAGCACTGAATTGGTGTAAAATAATACACTATATTGTTTCCCACTCTCTCTCCTCATTTTGTTCCTCAAAAGAATTCTAAATTCTAAAATTTCTGCTTCATATTCCAGCACAATTTTCACAAAACTGTGGGTCTTTCTCTTTACACATTGCAACTGGCTTAGCAACTACTGTGTGAAGCATAAAGGCTCTATGGCTCTATCACATGCTTAGTACACTTAATGGGCTTTGAAGAAGTAGTTCCATAATGAGGACAGAGTATAGTTACTGAATATACGTGAGTGTAAATTGCTACAACTACTGTACTTGGGAAATAAGCTTAGGGGAGGATATATATATATATAGTTTAATACACATTGAAGAACAAATTTGCTCCTGAAAGTATATTTCCAAGAGGAAAAAAAAAAAAAGAAAACATTCTTAAACTGTGTGGCAGACTACCCAATAAACATAGATAAATTAAACAAAAATAACTTCTTGGATAAATCGACATTTGTAGGCTAACCAACTTCACTGAAGTGAAAGTGTTCTTTTATCCTCCACTGGAAATGTTAAGAGTTCTCATTTTTTTCCTAAGTGAGCTTTTAAATGTTAAATACTAAGAGAAAATTCTCCAAGAAGTTAAAGTCTAATAGATTTCTCTATAGAACAGTGTTAATTGAGTGCCTATGCTTTTGCTGTCCTAATCACCTAGTATTTTAAGTGGTAAGGTTGCTAACAAGAAGTGAAACCTTCTTGCCTTAGACTGAGTAATTAATACAATCCAATATTCTACATAGCTGTAACTCTCATGCAATATCTCAGTATTAACAAATGTACATGCCTTCATAAAGTTCAACTTCTGCATACTGATAAAGCTTATCCTCCATTCTCATGCATATTAAATTAGACTTCAGAGCTAGATCATCCTTTCATTGAGCATTTATAAATGCTAATATATGCTCATTTTGATGAACACAAACAAAAATCAGCCTAAGCATAATTATTTTTTGGCACTAACAAAACACTGAAGGAAAGTGGAAGCTAAATATTAAACACTGTAGCTTCAAAATGCATGCAACCATTATTTACATGAAAATCAGAATGCCTACTTTGCAAAATTTAAATCATAAGGTACTTCTGCTAAGGAACTTTAAGAAATGTCATAACATTCGTTTTTTTGCTTCTTTATTCATTTGTATATTATCATTAGTTCACAGAAGTATCAAAATACAGGCATCTCCTGCTGATTGAACGTTGACTCATAATTTTCCAAGTTCTGATTAGAAATTCCAGGGTACTCCCGGGAAGTAATACTGACATAATACTGAGCCATTTATCTACGATGTGAAGATGAAAAATGATATGAACAATCTCTTACTTTGCATATGTATTTATTTATAATATATGTATTATATATATATACATATAATACACAGATATACATAATACATTTATAATACACAGAACATAGGCCAAGAGGCATGGAGATGCATAGTTAAAAAGCAGAGTGGGTGCTGTGCTTTTTAGAACAAATATGGTTCATCATATTTGATCATTAAAAATGGGAATAAATGAGAATGGCTTTGTTGTACAGCAGCAGTGTATCTTTTGTGATTTAGGACAAGTCACTCTCAGTGCAAATCATCTTGCTTTATTTAATTACCTAGAAGTTGTATGTATGCCCTGAGAGTAGGTTGGATAGCTTTATCTATAGTCAAAGAAAGAACACAAGCTCTTACAGTTTATTTTGAATAATGCACCCAAAACAAACTAAGTCCTCCTTCAGACACACCTGACTGTTGACTATCTTAAACATGACCTCTGATTTTCCAACAAGGAAAAATCAGATTTATCATATTTGCCACCAAAATGCAGACAGCAAACAGAACTCAAGAATACATCAACTATGAGCTCCCAGCCTGGATCCGGCACAAAAGACATTCTTGTTCTGTTATTACATTGCAATATAGCAGTGTAGACTCTCATTCAGACTCCAAAAAATTCTCACTGGCTGAACTACTGCTCCACAGTATGCTTACACACATCCAGATAAACGGGTAAATGAGAAAAAGAATTTTCTATCCTACCAATTTAAAGAATCACAAATAAATAAATAAATAAATAAATAAATACGCAACCCAGAAGTGCCATCAGTGTTTCAAAATTGTACAAAACACGTTACCCTGATATTTTATAAGAAACATTTCTCAGGTCAAAAATACAACACATGATCAAAATCACAAGATCAAAGTCCACTAATACGTCGATAGCCTCTCATGTTACTTTAAATGCTGCAGTTATAGCTGAACGTTGGCTAATAGTAAGTTAGGAACATAGTTTTCAGAGTTACAATTTTTCTGACTTACAGTCAAAAAAGCATCCCTGAATTCTACTGCAGCGCATGAAAAGACACTGAAATAATACAGAAAATAAAAAGTCACAAAAAACCTCAAGGACACATTACCCCGGTTCTTTCTAAAGTCCTCAAACACTGATTTTGTTGTGTTTGTTCTGGGCTGTTTCTCATGTAATTTCCTCCTCTTAATGTTACAACAGTGGATTTTGATTCTCTAAAGAATATCTAGTCAGTTTGACAATTGAAACTTTTACAATTCACCTACACCAGTGATTCTAACATTGAAACTGTCAGTAGAGCAGAAGCATCAATGAAATATTTGGGGATTGGGAAACAAACAAACAAATCAAACATAAACAAGACCTACTGAATTACTACAGTGGCTTTGCACTGTTTAATGGGATGTGCTGTTAGTACAGAAGCCAGCTGTTTAACTATTGGAATTCTGTAACTTGGCCTGCTTTCAGTGGGCTTCAGAATAGTGTGACTAAACTTTGTCTCTGCTTGTAGCACATGGAAAGAAACATTCACATATTTGGTACAGTAGATTAAATGAGAGCCAAAAATTCTATTAAGTAAACTTTGACCTACACGATATGAAACCTCTTTTGAGCCTTAAACTGGCAAAAAAAAAAGGAAAGAAACCTCCAAGGAAATCAGTGTACATCAGCAAAAAGGAATGCCCAGGACTGTTATATGTCCACAGGCAGCACTTTGAAGGTTGAGTAAATATAAGGAACTAATTTGATAACAGCTGGAGGGGAGCACTGAAATTGTGTCAGAAATACGAGAAAAAATTATATGGGTGCCCAGTATACTGATGTTGCAGGATCAGTCAGTGTCTTAAGACAATATCATCAAAAATTAAGGAACAGAATACTGATATAAAATGTGCAGAACTCCCAACCATTTACTCAGATGGATTTTAGTTTACAGCTTAAATAAAGTTCTCAGTTAAATCAGTCATTATGCAGAAGAGCACTCGAGCATGTGCTCATTGTTGAATAAGTGATTTAGTACAATTTACTGTGCAGGAGCTTGAATATTGGCTTAGATTTAAGTGCATCTTTTGATAATGATCATCTAATCCTGCAATCTTTTCATAAGAATGACAGAATTATAGAATCATAAAGGTTGGAAAAGACCTCTTTATCTAGTTGCCATCACCATGCCCACTAACCACTGTCCCCCAGTGCCACATCCACATAGTTCTTGATCACCTCTGGGGATAGTGACTTCAGAACAGTCTGTGCGTCAACACTCCTTCAGAGAAGAAACTTTTCCTGATATCCAATCTGAACCTTCCCTGGTACAACTTAAGGCCATTGCCCTCTGTTCTGTCATTACTATTTGGGATAACAGGCACATGATAAGCCAGCTGAAACCAACGAATAAATGATCCCTCCTTATTTCTACTATTACCAGTAGCATGCCAAGGGTGCAGTAGCAAACCTGTGAGCCTGTCAGCTCCTATGAAATATCATTCAAATGAAAATACTTGAATGAAAGTTTTTAGAGTATGCTTGCTTATGAGCAATTAATAGACTGAGAAAGGAAAGTTTAAATAATCAACAGTTTCTACCTGCAGTTCAGCTGAATCTATTACGAGAACAAACAGAATTTGCCTTTCTATGTTTTAAATTGGAGTAAGACAATTTAATTGGAATCATTAAATTACAAATTTAAATTGGGAAAGCTTTAGATATTCAACACAGTAATGACACCCCAGCTGCTATCATGACAGTTAAATTTTAAAAGCATTAGGCTGAGAGAATCTGATTAATAGGTGTCAGAGAAAAAAAATCCAGGGAAAACCTTATAACTTATAACTTGGTGAGTGAAAATAGTCTGGGAAACAAGAAGTCCAACAACAAATCTTTATCTTCCTATTCATAATACTTTTCAGTGATACACAGAAAACAATGCACACTCACAAATCAAAATATTACCGTAACGTAGTCCTGGTATGCTATTCTGTTTAGTCTTATGAAATAAATAATTTAGCAGATAACGTACAGAATAGAGGCCCTCAGTGAATTGCAGTATACCAAGTAAGCATGTTTTTCTTTTTGTTTAATTTATAGTCCCCAGGAAAAAAAAAAAAAAAGACATTTAAAAACCTATTGTCTGGGTTTACAAAGCTCATGAGGATAGTTAGTTCTTAGCTGATTATACTGCTGGCTAAAATGTTAGACATACTTTACCACTAGAGGTCTTTCCATTTACGGATGTTCTGAGGGCTCAAGGGTTCTTCAACAGTGCATATGTTTTAAGTACAAGGAACTGAAAAATGTAGTGTTGTCTTCCAATTAAGAACTGCAGACCAGGTACATGGACATTATCCTAGAATTTCTGTATAGGAGGCAAGAATTTCTCAAAGAGAAATTGAATTTTCATCTTTGTTGATATACCCTTTCCCTTTGTTTAGCTTGAGTAATTTCTAAAAACTGAATTCCCTGTCAAACTCTGTGAATAACAGTTCTGGTCTCAGCGATAAAACTGAAGAGGAAAAAATAAAAAATAAAAAGTTGAGCTGACTGAATTGAGTTACTTCATTTTTTGGCTCTCTGTGTAATTTTCTTTCCTTTTTTTTCCATATTTTGGGTTTTTATCCAGTGTGAATTGTCTCTACATGGAAATATTTAATGCTGAAAATTTCAAAACAAAACATTCAATCTTTTCAGAATTTTACTGTCTGAAACCAAATTCTACCAGAATTTAAAAACAGATGTAGTATGACAGCAATTATTTTGTTTCTTTTGTGAATTTACTGTTCAATCATTTATAGTGTCTTGAAAAGGCAACTACACATCCAATTGTGCTTTATACATAGAAGGCCTGGAAATAATGGGTGTGTAATCTTTCCATAGTAAGTCAGTGAAAACTCTAGTTACTAAAGAAATCAAAAATCCTTGAGAGTGTGAGAGTTCTGTGAATAAAAATGTAACTTTTTACTGGAGTTGAGTGAAAAATAAAGCAAAATATATTTTCTACAGATGCCCAGTATAAACACAAAACACAATAAAGGCCATATTATGTTAGTCCTGTTTTCCATCTTATCCAAAGATATACAATACCCTGTCTTCACCTGCTCCATCAGCCACAATCCTTTTTGCTGCCTTTCATTAGTTACTGTATTAGCTTATTTCCTTCTTCTCACTAGTTTTTGAACTTGCAGATCTTACAGCCTGTGTAGTTGTACACAGTATTAATTTTCCTTTTGAATATACTCTAGCTTCATACAGTAGCTTAATGTGGTCTTTCTCATTTGAAAATAATTGCCTTCTACGTTGGTATGATCTTTAATCATCAGCTACTCCAGTCAATGCAATAATCAGATTTTTCCTAGAAGCTAGATTGTGAATTTCTTTTGCAAGTCTTCTAAATGCCAGCTTGTGGCTTCCTTACTCTCCATTTTCAATTCGAAGATACTTCAATAAAATCTTGTCTTCAATAAAATACTAATACTTCAATAAAATAAAATAATTTTTCAAGAATATTTATGTTTGCTCAAATGCTTAAACTCCAACCACTCATAGGCAGAGATCAAAGCTGGCCATTTCCAGGAGTATCTCTGAAGGCTGTATCTAAGGACATAGTTGTAGATACCACATCTACCACTGACATAGGTAATTCAGATAAAAATAATGCAACTTAATATGATTTCTGCTGAGATCTTTGCATTTTCTTTCTAACGTGAAAACTTTCCATTTATGTTTTGAATAGGTAAGCCTACAGGGTATGGATCCAGCAGTAGACGCTTACACCACAAGGGAATAGTGGATGAATGCTGCTTCCAGAGTTGTGACCTGAGGAGGCTGGAGATGTACTGTGCTCCAATAAAGCCACCTAAGTCTGCACGCTCTGTACGTGCTCAGCGCCACACTGATATGCCAAAAGCACAAAAGGTAGGCCAGGCCAAAAGACAAAAAGCTCTATTTCAGAGAAAGAGATTTATGACAAGACTGGTAACTTAACAAACTACTGATGTGTTCTCCCTACTAGAGACACTGAGAAAACACTTGGGGAAAACAGTGTCAATGGTAGAAAATAAGGAGAAGTTGTAGTGTTCTAACTCATCTCTTAGAATGTTAAATAAAAACCTACAATTACTAAGCTAGTAGTTGTGAGGCTTTATCCTGCTTCTGGGTATTAACTGACAAGTACTTACGTCATCTGATCATAAATAGCACCTAAAACCTCTTTCAAAAGAGAAATCAAACACTGGGTGTTTAAATACTCATTTATCCAAAAAATACTCATCTTTCTTTGTAAGGAAGAGGTAGAGAGTTCTTCTTGTTTTCTTTTTATTGTGCAAATGAACATGTCATTTTCTTATGTCATCGTTTTGACTTTTTTTTTTTTTATTTACCAGAACTAAATTAAATTGATAGCTGCTTCAATCCTTACATACTTCATTTTAACTATTTAATGTTTAATGTGCGTTCTCCAAGAACTTTAAATATTTATTGTTATAACTTGTATAGTTACAGAATTCAGAATATTCAGACATTTGCCTCTGTTGTACTAGATACTGTACATATATGTAGTTAAATCCCTTTTATCCTCAACAGAGCCTGTAGTTCAGCTGACACACCTTTGTCTAGGCTGCCATTAAGTTCTCCTCCAACAGTCTCTCCTGTTTGAGTTCTGAACATCTGTTTTACATGTTATCTGTCATCTTCTGTAAACCTACGGTGATATATTTTATTGCTGCTGACCTTGTCTCTCCTACACATATGCTGGTCCCATTCCTGCAGTTTTCTGAAAACTTTCTCATAGAAGAAGTTAAACTGCATGAAATCCTAAGGTTTCATAGGAAGCTAGGAAACAATTCCTATGTACTAATTTCCTTAACCTTATTTTCATTAAATAACAACTGTAATTTTTCTAGCATTACTTCTCTTCCATAAAATAACCAAAGAAAGAGAATCCATTCCATCTCTTTCTTAAGGATTTTCAATCTTTTAAAGTAATGGTTGTATGATACTTCCTAAGAAAGATCATTTTTGTCATGAACATCCCAGAAGAACCGCACGGTGGGTGTAGAACACATGCAGAACACAACTGTGGACAGAAAAACCCTGTAGATTATTCATATCAAGGCACACATGTATCTAAGGCTTCTAGAGAAAGAAGAAAACAGGCTTGGCCTGTAGTCACTGCACTTCTTCCCACACTTGTTACTAGGGTGATGGGTAAAATGTTATGTATCACCAAGTGAAAGGGAACAAGATACCTGCTCGTTCTCTGATAGCTCTCCATGCCATTTTCCTTAGAGGGTCAAGGAATTATGTCATTCTTTAAACAGATATATTTTTTCCTATAAGAACCAATGCAGGAAGACATTTCACAAACTGGAAGAGTCAGAATAAGGCCTTTGCTTTCTGCATTAGATGAGAAAGAGGTGTTTGAGAAAAGACACTGTGTGCTGGGGCTCAGCTCCCCTCCTTTAGATAAGAGAGGAGATAACAAACTTTAAGGCTTCAAGAAGCCACTTTGGACAGTGCTTTTAGATATTGCTCCTAGTTTGCGCTGCACAGAGTCAGGGGTTGGACTCAGTGATTGTTATAGGTCCCTTCCAATTCAGGATATTCTATTTTAAGAGAAAAAAAAAATAGAGTGTGTGTGTAGAATTTAAATGACCTAGTTGCGGAAGAAAGAATCCAGGAAATTAAAAGGAGAAAAAACAAGAGGTGAAAAGGACAGTAATAAGACAATGAGGAACAGGGGAAAAAATAAGGAAGAGAATTAGATCAAAAAGGTTTGGAAGATGAAAAATACAGAAGAACTGAACAAAGTATAAAATACAGAGTTTTGAGAAAATGGGAAAGAAAACAAGATTAGAGAAAATCTTCCTATATAAGAAAAGTACACTAATAAAGAAAATGTATAGGAGAAGGAGGAAAGTGAGAATCAGAAGCAAAAAAAATAATAATAATAAATCATAAATGCTTCTTGATGGGAAATTAGCAACAAAATAATAGAAATCTGATGGTAAAAACAAACTGAATTTTTCCTTAATCTCTGTTCATGGATAAAATTATACTGAGGAAACAAAAATACTGAAGTAGTAAGAGAAACTATAATTTATGCTAGATAAGAGGAACATATAGTTAAAAGAAATAGAATGCAGTAAGAAAAAATATAGATCATAAAGCTCTAATACATATTTTCATATAATTATTTACTCTTTTTAACAGTAAATGCTTCCATTAAAGAAATGCTCATACTATTCTTCGGATGTTTTCTTCCAAGATGAATATGTTTAGTTAATCGTGTGTTGATATGTGTGATATGTTACTGATTTTAACAAAAAACAAATACTATTTTTCCAAGTTGAATACTTTTTTCTGCTATAGAATATTTTCTGTCTGTATATTATGCCGTATATAAGATATAGATCTTAAACATACAGAGAGAATATATAAAATGATGTATGCAATTCCTATAATTTCTTATTTAGATGCAGGATCTAAGGAAGGATTAATTGCAGCACTGGATGTTCTCATTCTTAGATTTTGTACACAATCAGTTTATTGTGCCATTCACGCAGCTTTTATTTCCAGGAATAACAGAATCTCAATAAACTTACTTCTGTGGAGAAGGTTGTTCTGATTATAGGTTACACTGATGCAGATCTTTAGTCATCACATTACAAACAACTGTTGCTACACTACACACAGTAATCTGAACCATAGAATTACCAAGGTTGGAAAAGACCTTTGAGATTATCCAGTCCAACCATCCACCTACCACCAATATTTCCCCACTAAACTGTGTATCTTAGTACCACATCTAAACATCTCTTGAACGCCTCCAAGATAGTGACTCCACCACCTCCCTGGACAGCATGTTCCATGGCATCAATACTCTTTCAGAGAATAAACTTTCCCTTATATCCAACCTGAACCTTCCCTAGTGCAATTGAAGGCCATTGCCTCCTTTTCTATCACTGTTACCCGGGAGAACAGGACAATCCCCAGCTCACCATAGCCTCCTTTCAGGTCATTGTACAGAGCAGTAAGGTCTCCCCTGAGCCTCCTCTTCTCCACACTGAACAATCCCACTTTCCTCAGCTGCTCCCACAAGATTTATGCTCCAAAACTTTCACATCTGTTTTGTCCCTTTCTGGACAAGCTCCAGGGACTCAGTGTCTCTCTTGTCATGAGGAGCCACAGACAAACACAGTACTCAAGGTATTGCCTCACCTGAGCTAAGAACAGGGGGAAGACCACCTTCCTACTCCTGCTGGCTACGCTATTTCTTACACAAGCTAGAATGCCACTGGCCTTTTTGGCTACCTAGCTACATTGCTGATTCATATTCAGTTGAGAATTGACGATATCCCCCTAAGTCCATTTCTTCCATACAGTCTTCCAGTCACTCTGCCCCAAGCCTGTAGCATTACCAGAGGTAGTTGTGCCCAAAGTGCAGGACCCAGCACTTGGTCTGTTGAACTTCATCCCATTGGCCTCAGCCCAGCAATCCCCAGGCAGATCAACACTTCCTGCCAACTTGGTATGATCTGCAAACGTACTGATGGTGCACTCAATTCCCTTATCCAGACCAACAAGGATATTAAATAGAACAGGACTCAGCACCAACCC
The DNA here is from genome assembly GCA_013399175.1 of Odontophorus gujanensis. Classification (NCBI taxonomy): domain Eukaryota; kingdom Metazoa; phylum Chordata; class Aves; order Galliformes; family Odontophoridae; genus Odontophorus; species Odontophorus gujanensis. Next base: position 23,222 of record VXAB01011024.1, read on the forward strand.
CTGGCAAACACCAAGCATGACTGGTTGCTAGCTGGATTTGTTTCCATTCACCACCACTCTGAGGGCCCAGACCTCCTGGTAGTTCTTTTCCCATCCAAGAGTGCACCTGTCCAAGCCATGGGCTGACAGTTTCTCCAAGAGAATACTGTGAGAGATAGCATCAAAGGCTTTGCTTAAGTCTGGATAGACTATGTCAACAGCCTTTCCCTCATCCACCAGTCAGGTCACTCCATCATAGAAAGAGATCATGTTGACCAAGCAGGGCCTGCCTTTTATGAACCCATGCTGGCTGGACCTGATTTCATGGTTGTCCCGAACATGTCATGTGATCTCTCTCATAAATAGGGATTGGAACTGAATGAGGAATCCCAAAATGTCTGTGCTGATACGAGGGTAGCATCAAGAATCAGTTTTAATCCAATCACAGAGACTGTATGTGTAGAGTTTTCTGTTCTTGTTTTTTTGTTGTTGTTGTTGTTTGTTGTTGCTTTTGGTTTTTTGTTTTTTGTTTTTTTTTTTTTTTACTTGTGTTTGTGTGTGTGTAGCTAAGAAAACAGGATTTTTTCTTCAGGATTGTTATTTGTTCCATTCTAAGACCTTTATACATAATCAAATATAAAATTTTATTGAAAGCTAAGCAATAAACACTTTGATAACATATAAAATGATATTATACACACAGTATATTTCACAGATTTAAAAAGAAGAAAGGAAAAGAGGAGGGCAGTTAGAAGTACTTTGTTATTGCCATAGCTGCTGCATACAGTGGAACACATACTCAACCTTAACTCCATCTAAATTAGATACCCAGCTTTCAACACCTCTCTAATTGCTTTTTCACAGTCAGTCTGCAAAAGGACTCATTAAACTAGACCACCCAATGGAAGCACCAGACATGCATATCTGCTTGCACAGAGAATTGAAGTATGCATCAGAGCACAGTGCTACAGCTGCAGGCTAACCACTCCAAAGTCTCTCATGAACCAGATGGGCTAACACAAAGTATGGATTTCAACACTAACACTTAATGAAGTTGTGAACTATAGAAATACATTGTTTCTTGTATGGCTCAGTCATCAAGTGCCCTTCTCAGGCAGCTATCTGAAGGATACCAAATTTTCATTCCCCTACTTCAAAACAGTTATCACCCAAACTTCTTGAAATATTTGATATCCTTCGAGCTGTAGCCTACAGAGGTCACCAGATCTACCTGGGTCAGCAACTGTGTGATGAAAAAATATTTGTAAAAGATATTTTGAGACATTAAATATATTTTCTTCTGTGTTGAACAACTAATCCAAGCAGGAGTACATGAAAGCCCAGAGAAGTGACAGCTTTGTTTTTAAATGCTCAAAAGTTGACACAGAAGAAAGTAACTTTCTAATATTTTGGCAACTGGACAGCTAGTCAGTGGGAAAATGTAGAAATAGTTTTTCAGCAGCCATCATATGCAGATGCAACAATCAGCAGAATTTATACAAGACAAATATATGTGTTTAAAATTTGGTAAGCTGTTTACTTAATATGTGTTAGTTCTCTTCCCCTGAATATAATCTACAAAGGTTATTTACCTTCAAAGGTGAATAAAAATGGAATAGGATCTATCCATATAATCTTTATTCAATTAATATATCTGCTAAAGTATGTTGCCATGACCATTCAGATTTCTTAGTATAAAAGCTGTTCACTAGAAATACAGAAATGTCATAAAATAAACAAGAACTACAGGTAACACAATTGATTTTTTCCAGTAGGTTATTTAAGGAAAGCTAGGTGATTAAACTTGTGTTTCAGTTTAATATTTAGACTGAAAAAAAAATAAAAAAAAAGATATTTGGGCCAACTGTTCTGGAAAGTTTAGGTAAGAGAAACAGAATAGTTCTACAACACTAAGGTCAATGCTATACAGACTGCTTTCCTGTCTTCAATTTATTTTATTTGATGTATATATTACTGTTTCATTTACCATATATCTATTTATCATGTATCTATTACTTATATTCTTTATTTTTATATATCATATTACTACACTGAATGAAAAAAAGAATTTTTGAAAAAGGAAGATAGCTCTGAACTGTTAGCGAAGATAATAGGTATGAAACCAAAGCACATTACAGATAAAGATTTTTTCTTCTTCCAAATACTATGAGAATAACTACTGACCTTATTTTCAAATTAGAATCTCATTTAATTACCAAATACATCAACTAGTAAGGTGGGAATAAGGAACAGAGAGGAAATCTTTGAAAAACAGCTGTTCCCTGTTCAAGGAAAGGAAACCGAACTGTTTCCACAACAATTATGTACATACACAAGTGAAGACTTCAAGATTTTTAAATGAAGCAATGCCATAAAATAAATGACACAAGGTTGTTATCAGTTTAGCACTACAGGATACCTTGAGAATTATAACATGAATTCGGCATTGATAAGACTGATTATAAAATTCACCAGCAAAGAACAGGAAAAAAACAACAACAAGAAAGTAATCTAGCGCCATTCCCTCACACCCTAAGCAAGAAGTGTAAAGTGATGTATAATTTGATATAATTTTACTCTTCCTTGGATCTTTATTCCCTATACTTCTTTAGGATTTATATGTGGAAAATACACAAATGTATTAACAGCAGAATATTAGTAGGAAGTGAGTTCTCTCAAAAGATCAAATACTAGCCAACATTCTTTTTTATCTAAGCTTCAGAATTTAAATAAATACTAAGCGGAACTAAGAAACAGTGAAAATAGATGTTTTTACTTTAAGGAAATCTCACTGAGAAAACAGAAAGCATATTGCATTATTTCTCATTAATTTAAGATTGGTTTTATCTTTTGTAATTGTCTCTTTATCAACTCACACATACATTTACAGATCAAAATATGCTTAATGGCATTAATCTTAATTTCTATTATACCCATACTACATTATCAAATCCAGCGAGAGGACTTTTACGTGTAAGGGATAGAAGGACTTGGCCTCTTTACTTCAGAAAATTTTCTCCCATTACTTACTTTCCAGTCTTGTTATTTTGTTACCAACCGCACTGCCCAGAGAGCTAAAAAAACTTTCAAATAGACCTTAGAGAGTCCGTAGCTAAGATATCATGTGTGTTACTACAAACATTAGACTTTCCATTTATTACCAAAAAAGCAAGAGATCTTTTAATGCCAATATGAGCTTTGGAAGTCCATCCTAATAGCATAAGAATGCTGTTGCATGCTTCCCAGTACATTTCATCTTAGCTAAATGACCTTTACTGTCACTGAGGTTGTTGCTATCCTTAAGTCTCCTAAAATTCATGCTTAAGGTAGTAGGTTTAAAGTCTGAATTTATCTGTCCACAAAGTGTCTTATACAAAGTTGACATTTTACAACTGGCATCTTAAAATGCTTATTATTTATGTCTATATCTAAATATCAGCTTAAAAGGTCAGGCAAATAAACATCACATACGCACAAAAAACCATCATTTTTAACTACTTAATTTCAAAGTCCATAGAAATAAGGTAAGATTTTATATACTAGAGTAAATGCAGGTCTAAGATCCTGATTCTAGCATTCATATTTTGTTTTCAATAGTCTGAACATTGCATACTTGGAAAAAAAAAAAAGTGTTATATATATCAAAGGGCTTTCTGGAATGCATGTTAATCTATTTATGGAACAAAATGCTGATTCCAGAAAATAAACTGTTTCAAAAGTTACCTGCCATCTTCCCTCAATTTCAAAGCTAGCTTGTGTATTATGATAGCTCTCTCTTCATATACATGCAAGCATTAAAAGCTATAACTGAAACCTAACTACATCATGGTATTTGCCTTATTTCAGTGATTAAGCTATTTTGATGTCAGACAACAATATTAGTTGAGTTGAGAAAATTTATTACTGAATTGAAAAATGGCTGCTGTTTCCTAGCAAGATTCTTCCTTTTCTTATAGCTTATGAGTGTGTAACCTTTAAGAATATATAACTTTTTTGCAAATAGAATGCAGTGCATAATTCTTTTCATACATACCAGTAAGCTCTCCTCAAAAGGAAAAAAAAATAAAAATAAAAAAATAAAAGATTCTAGAGGTATCAGTAACAAGGCTGTTTTGTTTTGTTGCCATGAGAAAAAAGCAAGAGAAATGAGTCAAGGAATTCCCTTCTTCTTAGTCCACTGTTACAATATAAGTACTTCATAGAAACATAGGATCATGTAGGTTGGAAAAGACCTTAAAGGTCATGAGGTGCAACCATCAGCCTGACCTACTAAGACCCATCTTTAAAACACATTCCTCAGTGCCATGTCTACACATGACAAGACGCCAACATATACAAGACATACATATACAAGACTCCAACACTTCCCTAGGCAGCCAGTTCCAATTCCTAATCAATCTTTCCATGAAGAAATTCTTCTTGATATCTAAACTAAATGTCCCCCACCTCAATTTCCGGCCATTTCCCCTTGTCATTTGAAAAAAGACCAACACTTTACTCTTTGCAATCCCCTTTTAGGTAGCTGTAGAGAGCTATGAATGCTCCCTTCAGCCATCTTTTCTCCAGACCAAACAGCCTCAGGTACCTCAGCCACTCCTCATAACTCTTGTTTTCTAGTCCCTTTACCAGCTTAATTGTTCTTCTCTGCACATATTAAAGCAACTCAAAATCCTTCTTGTAGTGAGGGACCCAAAAGTGAACACAGATATGTGAGATATGATCATGTAAAATGTGGTTATCACTTTGCTAATCCTACTTGCCACACTATTTCTGATGCAGGCCAGGATACCTTAAGAAAGCCTGATGCAGGCTTTCTTGATCGCTGGGACTTACAGCTGGTCCTTGTTCTGAATGCTAACCAGCTTCCCAGGTTCTTTTCTGCTGAATGCATTTCCAGCCACTGTTCCCCAGCTCCATACTGCTTCATGGGGTTGTTACACCCAAGTGCAACAGTCAGCATTCAGCTTCACTGAATGTCACGCAACTGGACACAGCCCATCAATCAACCCATCCAGGTACCCCTGCAGAGCCTCTTGCCCTTGTGCAGATCAGCACTCCCACTCAATTTCGTCACATCTGCAAGCTTCCTGAGGATGCATGCGCTCTTGATCCAGATCAAAGATAATAGCATTAAACAAAGCATTTGTAGCATGAAGTAGGATCCTTAATTCATGTGAAGTGTTGCAATAATAATTTAACTGAAAATCATGAAAAATCCAGAATGAGCACTTTAGGATGTAAACTAAAGTGCAAGTGAGAGAAACCTAGAGAAAGAAGAGGTAGCTTTAAAAAATCTGGAGAGGAATAAACAACTGAACAGCAATAGGACAATGATAATAATTTTTGGAAAAGCAGAATTCTATTGAAATTTTTGTTTCTGCATTCAATCTGTTCTAAGAAAATAATTCTATAACTCTATTAGTAAAATATGAATAAAATTCATATTCTATTGAATTGATTGAACTAGATGATTAATCTCTTCCTCATTCAGTGTTGTACTTTAGGCTAAGAACATTTATAAAGGTTGATTTCTTACAAAGAAATTTCTCTGTAGTGAATACTTCACTGTTAACAAATTTGTCAGTGATGATAATTTTAGCTTAATGTTATTCCTTGGTAGTATAATTAATCTGACACTTGTTGGTTTCATTGGATTTGGTATTCTTATATATTCCAAAAAAACAGAATTCAACATGTATCCAACAGAACCAAATCCAAAAGCAACATCAATCAATAAGCTGTATATAAGCTACAGTTTTGTAATCTTTCATCAGTTTCTGATTTTATGTTTTATAGATATCAGAAGCAGAGAGTCATATATAAAATAGTACTTTATACAGGAAATTATTAAAAAAAAAAAAAAACAACCTACTGTAATGCACCAAACTAATTTTTGTTTTCCTTCTGTCCATCAGAAAAGCAGATGTTTTCATTACTTTTTAACTTTTGGGGAAGATTACATTTCTCTTTCTAGGGCTAAATAGGAGACAATGCAGTGGCACATTTCCATACATATACCTCACCTTCTCAGTGAGATTTTATATTTTGGGGTTTTCTTTGGACAGAAGCCATGATTTCTGTTAATAAAGAATTTTACTTCTGATGAGGACTATAAAAATTAGAGTCACTTGTCAATTCTGCCTCTAATCTGGTAGAGAATGGGTCGTTGTAAATCCAGCTAATATTTACCAGCATGGCAAATGAAGAAATTAAACAAAACAACAAAAAAAAATGCATATAGCAACTTCAAGTTTTTCCAGAAACTGCCCTGTGTATGGACAGACAGCAAATGGAGAGCATTATTAATCCCAAAGCCCTCTTGATTTGGCTGTCACATCACTCTGATTATGAAAATACAAATGACCTAGCTGCTACTCCTGCAGTGAACCCACATATCTGATCCACATCTATAAATACCTGTGTTGCAGGAGGCAAAGGGACAAGGTCAAACTCTTCTCAGCAGTGTGTGGAGATAGGACAAGGGGAAGTGGCCACAAGCTGAAGCGCAGGAAGTTCTGCACAAACGTGTGCAGGAACTTCTTCACAGTGCAGGTGATGACAGAGCACTGGCACAGGCTGCACAGAGAGGTGATGGACTCTCCTTCTCTGGAGATGTTCAAGACCTGTCTGGACATCTACCTGTACAACCCAGTCTAGAGAGCCTGTTTTGGTACAGGCATTGGACTAGATGATCTCTAGAGGTCCTTCCAACTACTACTTCTGTGATCCAACAAAAACCTTACCTACACATGTAATATGGAGCTTATGCAACATGTAGGTAACAGAATTCCACTTGGTAATTTTGAAAACCTCTGCTCACTGGGTACCAAAGCCAAGAACACTCCATAAAGCCTGAAGGCAGAACTTTAAAGTTCCCTTTGCCCTTTTGCATCCTGCTTTTGCGAACGTTCTTGTTCTGAAAAAAAAGACAATTCATGGTACCTAACCGTATGTCTAATCTCATCTAGGTTCCCATATATCTAAGCTTCCTCTGCCAAAATGCTCCAACATAACATCTTCCATTTGGTTGACTTTCTCCACATATCATTAATATGCAAAGTTTAGTTATGTTGGAACTACTCAGATCAATAGTGACAGCAATCAAGATGATTATACCTAAAAGAACAGGAAAATTAGAGTACAGATTTTACAGTTAAGTTCTCAGTGATATGGTAGAAGGGCTCTAATAATTCTAGCATTTAGAATAACTTTTACTAATCTAAAATTCATGGTCATACAGAACACTAAAATCTAATTTATTTATTTATTTTTTTTACATCTTCAGGAAGTGCATTTGAAGAATACAAGTAGAGGGAACACAGGAAACAGAAACTACAGAATGTAAGATCATGCCATCCACAAGAATGAAGAATGAATGTGCCATCTGCAGGATACTTTGCTGTAAATAAATTATTTGTTGAACATTGGAAGACTAAAAACAAAAAACAAAACAACAAAAAAAGCAACCTATGGTTTAATAAGCTTGATGCAATCTCAACCAATGGGCATTCTCCCAGTGAACAATGCAACTAAACATTCCAAAATTATGTCTTATAAAGCAGAACATTTTAACCAGCCCAGAGCTAAAAAAAATTCTGTGGTTGATATATTGTTGTGTGTTAACCTCTTTTAGATGTCCTGCACAAAATCTCTTTAAGTCCTGTGCCCCTCAAAAGCCTACAAATTTACGGGCCTTTGATGGAGCCAATTGCACTAAATTAACCTATGAACACTGGCTGCTGGAGTCATTCATCAGCCTTGTCTAAGTGGTGTTTTTTTATTTGCACTTCTGTACAAGCAACAGGCTGTTTGTTCTACAGTGTCTGATAACATTGTTTGTCTACCCCTTCATATTTGCACAGTCTGACATTCCCAGTAACAGCAGCAGTAAGGTAACATATACAGTTTTTAACATCCATTAATTCCATGTGACATTTTGACAGAATATGGGTTACAGATACATTTGTTTTAAGATAGTTTTATTTTTCCTTCTCTTGCAAAGATGCAGTTTATTGCAACTTGTGAGACAAAAGATTTTTAAAAGCAGTTACAGCATACATAGGCTCTCAAACCATTAATGATTCTTCCAGGTAATTTTTTGCAACAGTATAGGTAACTTCTTTCTTCCTCCATATAATGCAGTATGTAAAATTTAGCATATCAATAATATGCATATATCAAACAGTATGTAAAAATCTCTGTTTTATAGTACAACGGTGCTATTTTATAGTTTGTTGTATGAAAGGGTCTGGCCAAAACAGTAACAGGTAAAAGCAAATATGGAGATACGAAATTTAAATTATAAGATAATATTATGAATATTCAGTTTAAAAGACTAAAATGGCTGTGGATTCCAATAGGGGAAAAACAAACAAACAAAAAAACATTCCTGTCTTCACAAAGAAAAATCGGATATTAGACTCCTTTTCTTTTAGCTGTTTGAATGATGGTATTTTCCCCTAGTTACATGAAACAGATGACTAGGCCCAGAAAAGACAGTTAATAAAAGAGTTCTCAAATAATTTTAAAAAGTATCAAAACAGGGCCTAAATCTTTCTGAAATAACAGAATTCTATTCAAATATAATTGAGGGTTAATCGGGTCCTCTGCCATTTTAATTCTTCCCAAAACCTGATGTGACTGAATTGACTGTTAATCAGCCCACTGCATCTCCTGTAAATCAGAAAAGCTAATCTATTCACCAAATTACAGTGCAGAAAGTCTTCAAGAGGAGAAAAACCACAATGTCTTCCAAACTGCTACCTAAAACAGCTTTTCATACACTCTTGTAGGAGACATTTAATATATTTCCAGATAATATCTGACACATAAACTTGATGTGTAACACACTGATTCTAACATCAATAACACTTTCTCCTGCTCCATTTTTGTACATCAATTCAGTGTTAGATTAACCATGCAATAAGGGTGAATGGATAGTCAAAGCATCCTAGAGTGAATAATAAAGAGAGGAGAGTGCAGGGGAGAATGCACTGCTCCATCCTGTGCAGAACTGCAGCACGGTTCTGTGTGACTTCTTCCACCTCACCATCCTGCCTGCAGTAAGCTTAGGCAAGGAAAGAGGCATCCCTTGGTCAGCCCCCAAAGTGGGCATCAGGAACACTGTGTGAAGGGAGCGATTAGGAAGATGTTAGATCAGATTTGTAAGGCAATATTTCTCTTCAAAGGCTCAAACCTGGCTCACCTTTTACTACCCACCATGGGGGTGGACTGAATTGATTAAAACACAGGAGAGAAGAATCTCTGTAGATTATATATTGTATAGTTCATCAAGACTTTCTTGTGAACCAGACAGGAAAGGTAGGTCTTAAAGGTGTAACAAATTACTTGCTTGTTCCCTTTGGATTTCTCATTAAGAAATTTGAGTTTCATATTTCTTCCAAGAAAAGTGCAATATTTTCTTGAATAATTCTTTAAATATTTTCCTTTCCATGAAAAGCATGCTTGTGTGCACAATAGGTTACCATCACATTGTAAAAACAGAACAGTGAATGAATAAAAAAAATCTGCCACAGCTGTCATTGACTGTGATAGGTATGTCGAAAAATGAAGGTACAGAGAAGCAGGTGGGGAAACTAACCTAAATTATTTACCACAGACTCCAAAGAAGTAGTAAATCTGTTATCAATCATTGCTCCAATAGGCTTTTTTTTTTGTTTTTGGTGGGAGGGATGGAGAGGGAAGTGGTTTTAATTTCTATGGTTGCCAAGAATTCTTAAATGCATTCTAAGACATTATTTTAAAGTCATAAACATGTTTCCATTTGCTGTATCTTGACTCCTTCCATCTCCACTGCTCTACAGTTCTGAGAGAAGAAGGAGAAAAAGATAAGAGCACAAAAATTATTTGTGGTCGGCAAGTTTGTTCATAAGTAAGATCTTGCTGATGTAGTATAAATCATTTTCTCAAAAACAAAACAAACAAACAAACAAAAAAAAACATAGGTCATTTAATCATTTAATTCCTGTAAGTTACTCCAAATTTTGTGTTCGAGATTCATGCAGTCGCATCTTTCCCCTGTTGAGAATTTATAATCTAAAATGTTTCTCATAGGCAGTGATATCTAACATTAGAATTTGACAACTGTTTAAACAAATCACAACAATTCCTGAAAGAATAGCTTTAAAAATGAATAGTTACTAACTTCAAAGGTAACATTTGGCATTACTAGAGAAAAACAGCATCACAAAATGGAGACTCGATCTACCACTGAAGAGATGAGAAATGCATAGAACATAAGAATTCTCCAGTCATAAGGCAGTGAGCACGTGATATGCCAGTCAGTATGAAAGAAAAAGGATTGCATTAGCTTAATAATCTCAATAAATCCGCTACTTAAAGAAGCTGGCATAAGTCAAAGCATCTATCTCCGAAACATACAAAATAGTCTTACTTGAAAAACTTCATAATTAGAGATTTTCAAAAGCACTCCAGACATTTAGGGATAGTGCTCCTACTAGCTATGATCTATAAATCACTTAAATGATAAAGAAAATCCCACTCCCCATCCTTCCACGTCGCATAAAACACATAACAGAAGTCACAGATTTTTACATTCTAGATCTGACATAAAAACTCCAATTACTAAACAGAATGTCACTGAAGTGCAGATGTAAAAATGTGAATTAAGCCTCATTATTTTCAGTTATTCAAACAGGACTTCACATCTCTACCCTCCAAAGTTATATCTTTCTCAAGGCAGAATAATTTGAACCATTGTAAGAGTTTGAATAGAAAATGAATAAATATTCTGCTCTAAATGTACTTACATACACACACGTCCGTATGAAATACTGGTATGAGGCTTATCTGAACCATTTAACATACAGAAACAAGAAAGTCAAAGTTTTCTTTATAAAAGGGAATTCCATCCACTACAAGCAGCCATTTCCAGCTGTTAGCATCAGTGCTAAACCATGTTTGGTGAAGACTCTAGGTCAAGCATTGTGTCCTCCAGGCTTTCCATTTAAATAAGCAAGTATGTGATAAGACAAGCTCAGAAATACGCATATATATTTGCTTTACGTTTTACTGATTTGGTCAACAATGCCAAAGTGGTGCTATTGTTTTGTTTAAGAAAGTACTTGACTAAAATATAAAAGAAAGCATAAATATTTTTTTAATGTATGAAAATGACAATTATATAGGTAAGGTTATTGAAATAGAAATACAACCAGCCATAACTTTTCAACTTTTTTTCACTACAAAATGGCAAAGAAATCCTAAATCAATGGGGATGGAGCAGGAAAAAAAGAGTTAGAATGCTATTAAAATTCATAGACTTGGATTCCAGTTCTGAATTTTCTTTCTAATCTGAAACACGTATGAAGAAAAGTATTTTAAGTTAGAGAACAATGGGTATGACTGAAAATCTATTCAGATTACTGAAAATCCTGTACTATACCAAAGATTTTTAAGACACACTCTAGACTGAAATCAGTGTCGAGTTTGGTTTAAAGTCAGTGGTATTATGGGATTGAGGTTCTTAGTGAACACAAATTTCTGTCTACACCTGATTACTTTCTCTTATACCTGATTACTCATCATGGCACACCCCTCAGGAGTCATTTACTTCTAAAAACAGGACAAAAAAATGAAGTTGACCTTATCAAGGAATGAAGAAACAATATATTCCCAAATGAAACTGTTGCTATTTTAATTCTCACTGGTTTCAAACAGTGAAAAAAAGTTGAAATATATGGCTAACAGTTTGTGAATTTTTTAAAACAGTTTACGTGGTCACGATGAGCATCCTAATGTGCAAAATTACACATTTCATTGTTTTGTTTTTTAAATGATGATAAATTAAGCCCAAGTAGAGATTCTTGGAAACTTTAGGCTAGATAGAATACTGATTTTCTGCTGAAGGTAAAAATCAATATATTTAATATGTTCTATTTTTAGTTTGAAAAGGAATAGTAATAATTTATTCAGGGACTCAACCTACACTGGTCCCTCTTTTAAGGATACTGTTCAGTCGAAACAAGTCTTCCATATGCCATTCTTACATTTAAAAGCAACATTCATTCCTCACTCCTCCTTCCCCAGCAAATCTAGTTAAAACACCATATTTTTTATTATTTGTCTGTTAGTTTGGGGGATTGTTTTGCTTTGCTTCACTTTGTCTTTTATTTGGGGAGGAGGGGAAAGGAGGAGGAGATGAGNTATTATATATGTATGTATATAAAAGTCGTTAGGATGTGTGTATGTGTGTGAGCATGTATATTATGCTTTTATTCTTTTCCCTCTCAAGTAAAATTTTAATTTCTTGTTTTTTACGTATTATTTCTCATGGATTATTTTCAATAATCCAATTGGAATCTAATTTTAAAAGAACATATATAATATGGGTGTCACAAGCTAGATCCAATATTTGTTTTTCACACCTCAACAAACCATTTTTATATTACAAGACACTTCTCTGCTGTCATCAAGCAAACCTATTTATCTGTTAAAAGTTGGGTGTAAAATACAAACTTCGAGTACCTTATTTTGAAAATATCAGCTTAAGAATTTTGTTTTATCCTCTGGATGACTTCTGTTAGGTGAGATTTTTAAGTATATGAATCCTTTCAAAGTAAGAATAATGTGTAATACAGAGAAGAATGAAGATTTCTATCTTTTAATAATAACACCTCTATTATTCATCAATTAGATGCTCTTTATAAGTAGAATATATGTTTCTCTATATTACCCTTAGTGATCTCAGAAGCGGAAAAGACTTAGTACTGTAAATTCGTTTATCCAAAATTTTTTAATAACTTTTTTGATATCTGTATATTCTTCAATAACTCCTTTTGCCACCCAGGCTCACAAAAATCATAAAATCATCAGTGTTATACTTCTGCTGCTAAACATTATTTCCAACAAATGTTACAAATATTTTTACAATTTGTACATTCGCACTTGATAGAAGCTCTAAAAACAGCATAAACATGGTAGAAAGATACTTTTTCTTCACATTGTAGAGTTATGAACGATTTTCANTTATGGGATTGAGGTTCTTAGTGAACACAAATTTCTGTCTACACCTGATTACTTTCTCTTATACCTGATTACTCATCATGGCACACCCCTCAGGAGTCATTTACTTCTAAAAACAGGACAAAAAAATGAAGTTGACCTTATCAAGGAATGAAGAAACAATATATTCCCAAATGAAACTGTTGCTATTTTAATTCTCACTGGTTTCAAACAGTGAAAAAAAGTTGAAATATATGGCTAACAGTTTGTGAATTTTTTAAAACAGTTTACGTGGTCACGATGAGCATCCTAATGTGCAAAATTACACATTTCATTGTTTTGTTTTTTAAATGATGATAAATTAAGCCCAAGTAGAGATTCTTGGAAACTTTAGGCTAGATAGAATACTGATATTCTGCTGAAGGTAAAAATCAATATATTTAATATGTTCTATTTTTAGTTTGAAAAGGAATAGTAATAATTTATTCAGGGACTCAACCTACACTGGTCCCTCTTTTAAGGATACTGTTCAGTCGAAACAAGTCTTCCATATGCCATTCTTACATTTAAAAGCAACATTCATTCCTCACTCCTCCTTCCCCAGCAAATCTAGTTAAAACACCATATTTTTTATTATTTGTCTGTTAGTTTGGGGGATTGTTTTGCTTTGCTTCACTTTGTCTTTTATTTGGGGAGGAGGGGAAAGGAGGAGGAGATGAGGCTTTTGAGTAACTGAAATTTTTCCTCCTGGGTACAATCCACAAAAATAAAGGATTTGCCTTGACAAGATTACTAATTGATCAATTCATGCACGGAAGCAAAATTAAGTAAAGCAGTCATTAACACAAAGTTTTGACTCATTCTAATCCTACACTATATATACATTTTGCTTGTCACAGCATCTTAATATTCTACTGGACTTAAACAGTCTAAATGCACAGTATCTGATATAAATTTTTTAAATGAAGGGTGTTATAAGAATATCTGAAACTTGATTACATATAGTACAGTAAAGAGATACCAGTCTAGCAGAGACCAAAACAAGAAGGACCTCCCTGATTCTTATATTACATTTGGAAATCTTATCTTAGTTTCATAAAGGGTGTGTGTGTATATATATANATTTTTATATTACAAGACACTTCTCTGCTGTCATCAAGCAAACCTATTTATCTGTTAAAAGTTGGGTGTAAAATACAAACTTCGAGTACCTTATTTTGAAAATATCAGCTTAAGAATTTTGTTTTATCCTCTGGATGACTTCTGTTAGGTGAGATTTTTAAGTATATGAATCCTTTCAAAGTAAGAATAATGTGTAATACAGAGAAGAATGAAGATTTCTATCTTTTAATAATAACACCTCTATTATTCATCAATTAGATGCTCTTTATAAGTAGAATATATGTTTCTCTATATTACCCTTAGTGATCTCAGAAGCGGAAAAGACTTAGTACTGTAAATTCGTTTATCCAAAATTTTTTAATAACTTTTTTGATATCTGTATATTCTTCAATAACTCCTTTTGCCACCCAGGCTCACAAAAATCATAAAATCATCAGTGTTATACTTCTGCTGCTAAACATTATTTCCAACAAATGTTACAAATATTTTTACAATTTGTACATTCGCACTTGATAGAAGCTCTAAAAACAGCATAAACATGGTAGAAAGATACTTTTTCTTCACATTGTAGAGTTATGAACGATTTTCAAACAAAATCAAAGACATTCCACCTCACTGTATTTTACATTTGTTAGTATCATCTCATTGCTTGGGAAGCAACAGCAAAATACACGCAGAACAAACAGGACTGTCCTCTATCTTGGTAAATAAGATCACACTTATGTACTCTCATGTTAAAGAAAAAGTTTAACCAGATACAATTTATTATGTGAAACTTATATTTTATAGTGAAACATTTAACTTTGAAAATTTTAAAATCAAATGAATATTTCATTATTTCTGGTTTACTGGCATCAAGCTGGTCTGTGGTATGAAAAATCCACTTCAGCAGTGATCAAAGGCAAAGAATAGAAGACCAATAAATTGTTGTCAGTGAAAGAGACACAATGGCCATTTTTCATCTACAGAGATACATTCTATCTTAAATATAACTCCTTTTAAAATTTTAGATTAGAATTAAAAATTGACTTGATATAAATACTACATAAGTATGATACTCTTCATTATTTCCACTTAGAAACAAGTTTGAATAAAGTACATGCAAGCTGCTCTGCATGATAGTAGATAAATCTTACTTTTTGATTTATAACTATTTCTAAGGATTTAGTTCAACTGAATTCTACAGAAATCCAGTGAAAGATGAGAAAATAAAGTATTCTTTAAATTGTATCATCACAATAGTCACCTGACTAAACTCTCATCAAATTAGTGTCATAAAGTACTCCACTGAAAGCATACCAATACTGATAGTGTTCTGAATAGCTTTACCTCTAGTATGATACTTCACGTTGCTTTTGTCAGAATGTGACAGTCCTGTTTTACAGTTTCTTAATTCTTGGAGTCTATGGGTTGAATAATAAATGTTTATCGATCCTCCAAATTTTTGGTAACAAACTAGAAGAAACAGTACCACCTGCTGCTGATCATCATATTATACATGGGCTTTCTCTACCAGCAAATTATCTGCACAAGACACCCAAAAGTGCTAAACAAAGATCAGTGGTACTTATCTTTCAGGAAATCACCCTTCCAAATAGAAACATTAACTATCCTTCCCTTCTTTGCTGTTGGACTTCTATTGGTATCCTGATTAAAACTGCAGTTTCAAAGATTCGGGCATGAATGTGGATACGTGAATTTCTGATTTCACTACTGAATAATGCTACTATTAACATTTCAAGTCATTAAAACAGAACAGTGACAATTGTTAAGTGTTCATTAACTAAAAACAATTTAAACTCTCTATTAAAGCTCTAACTGGATTTATTCTTTTTTAATTTTCTTGTGCTTACTCATAATACAATGTCACTACTTGATGACAAATAATATTTCATACTGTGTATGTAACATCATTGTGTTGCAGAATCCCCCAAATACCTCAACAATGTCTTTATTGCGCTATTCTCCCCATTTAGCACTTAAAAGCTTTTCTAGTAATGGCCAATAAATCAAAAAACAGAGCTCCTAATATGTATAAACTTAAAAAAAAAATAAACAAGAATTTTCGCTAGTTTGCAGTTCATGTAATGTCACCTTGACCATTCTCTTCCCCTCTCTCAACAAGCTGACTACAACTCAAAACTTTGTTCCATAAATAATAGTGTATTCATGCTTTTAAAGGCTTTTACAGTAGGTAAGAGTTGGAAGAGGTAGTTGACTGATTTTTCACTTTTATCTACTTTGATTTCAGTAAAGGGCTTTGTCACTCTGTATACATAAAGGCTAATGCACCCTTTGGTTTGTAGAATGTACTGAAATGTTCGCAGCCCTCTTGGTATCAGGTCCAAAATGTGAAGCATTACTGTTAAGAGGGTATCTTTCTAATGTATTTGTATGTATAGCTTACACCTCTGTGAGGTCTAATAAAGGATTATGGTTAATAAAAAATGTGTTGAAAATTCCTCATCCACACAGATTTTGCAGTAATTTGCATTCTTCTTTTTCCTCTTCCCTGGCATGACAGTATCAATTCTCAGGCTATACTGAAACCAGGACACACAGCAGTGACATGAATAGGCTTCATTACAAAGATAACACTGATATAGAAATCTAACTACTTGCTCAAGATTGTCAAAAAAATGAAGTGTCAGTAGAAGGAATTATGAAATCTGTAGGCAAAATGAACAGTCACTAAGTGACCAGGAACAAACCAGTATCTGAATTTCATGGTATAACTTCTCACTCCAAAGCTTCTTGCTATACGAGAATTGCATGTAGCATCTTTGTACATATCTCATCTGGTCACAAGATCTTGAATACCTCTATTTGACTTAGGTACTCCATAATTCTGTCTTTCTCTATTGAGGGCAATTCTTTACACACAAAGCCTCCACCAGTAGACTCATGGTTCTGGAAGGCTTGTGGATAGCCTAACCACCATGAACATTAATCGACACAGCAAAAGACTCTGATTCAGGAAGTTCTTGCCACATTCTAGCATTTCTCCTCTGACATTCATTTTGGCTACAGTGTAAACAGTTTCCTGGACTCATTTCCCTTTCTCACCTTCACTTTAACTTCTCATATACTTTTGTTTTAACCCTGCTGGAATAGCAGCCACTCTTGAAACTAAGTGCACATTCTGTAAATGCACAGCCCCTATAATAATATTATTCACACAAAATTCTTTAAGTTATATTTAAATATTCATAGACAATAATTTTTAAATCCATGCTGTCTCATCATAATATTTGAGAAATTCACAGAGATTACAGTTTAAAAAGTATTCTTTACCATATGATGACAAGATGTAGTTATCGGAGACCACAGCAACTGGTGGGTTTGGCAACATAGCCATAAAACATTTCTTAAATACATCTGTCTGCAGACAATCATAACTTATAGAAAGATTGTATGTGTAACTTTGCGCAACTTTCCAATCATGTATCAACTGTATATACTTGTTTAGAAATACAACTCTATGGCAAGATACACTAGCATAATAAAAAAAAAAAATACCAGGAATAAAGCCTACAAACTGAGTGTAAGATCATAAATATTAAAACTTCAGTGGCCAGCTCTTCTCTTCAGTTGTGCTTTTCCACAGATTAAGGTAGTTAAATTTATAGAACTTCTGATCAAAGAGTTATTGCAAATTAACCATGTCTCAATACTGGCTTACAGGGAAATCATTTTATTTATTGCCCTAACTTGGAACTGGTTTTGGGTCACAGCTAAAGAGAAAAATAAATCTACAGATCAGTTGCTGCTTGATGGTCAAAGGACTTCTGTAAACTTGGAAAGAATTAGGACTATCAACAGCAACTGTTAAAAATATTACAGAAGAAATTCTTATTGTGTAAGGGCACAGCTAATGTTGTGTGTGAATTTAAACTGAATTCCCTCCCCCCATCCCTTGGAAAACTTTATTCAGTTACATGTGGCTTTTTCCTTGATTTTCTTACAGCATTTTCTTACTAGTATTTTTTGTTTAAAAATACCTTCATTAGCACATTATTACCTTCACTGTGGCTTAAGAATTTATATTTTAATGTATTCTCTGTTAAATTCTTTTTAGATAAAGTTGATTGAAGATGACTCTAAGCCAATCCTGTATCTCAGAGAAGTATGTTTCACCAACTGAGAAGGTGACAGAGCTATTAACATTTACAACAGCTTGCACATGCTGAGCTACGTGTCAGTCATAGAGATTTTTCACTGGTTTTCTGATGTCATTCATCATTTCCGTATTTTGACAACCAAAACGTACAGAAGAAACTGAACAGAAATGGAAGTGATGAGTTAATCAAACAGATAAAGATGAAAAAGCAGGAATTCCAGTTTACCACCGGGTTGGTTTTGTATTTTTGGGGAGTGTTTGGTCTTAACTTTAAATACAAGCATTTCAAATCACTGCCTTTGGGACAGCCATCAAGCTCTCCAGGACTCTCCCTCTCAGCACGTGCATTATCCACTAAGTAAAGTTTTCACTCTGTTCTGTTTGTTTCCTTCTGTACCATATATCATGTATCGTTACATAGAGACTCACTTCAATTGGAAAAATAACAAGTGCATTGTCAGAACTTCCAAGATAAAACTGGTTAAGTCTACTGATTCAGGCTCTGTCTCAAGAGAGTAAAGTTTCAACACCTTCAAACTGAAAACAGAATCAAACCAGATTTTCCATCTTCTATGTATACCATAACAATCTCATAATTCTGGAAAAAAGCAATATCATTTTCACATTGCTGATATTACATCATTTAGCATCCACTAAGCCTTCCAATAAGAGTAACCCCTTTGAAGGTTTAAATATTGTATAGGATGGTTTCCAGATCCCTGCATAGCTTACAAGTGAAAGGAATATTTTAATTCTGGAGAGAGGACAGCTCCAGGCATACAACACCTCACTTCACTTACAGATCGTTCAGGTTAAGAGCATCTAGAGCAGGAAATTCAGTTATTTCCAGTTTTAGCAGGACACAAGGAAAATATTGATTTTTTAATTATTTTTTATCTAAGTGTTGGTATTTCAGATACCTATTTTCTTGAAATCTTGCAAATAATTCGTTTCCTTCACCTCCATTCTTTGTATTGTAGTTTACATTACAGACATATTGGGCTATTACCTGTGTTCACAAAAAGATCTTAAGGAAGCTACTTTAGACTGCAGAATTCTGCAGAAGTCTATATTCACATTGTCCAACAGAGATACTTTATTTCACATTCTTCAAATCCTTGCTTCCCTGATTATGCTTTATATTATTGTCTTTCGAACAGATCTTCATCTGTTTATCATTGCTGGTGCTTCTCAGCTTTGAATATTTTTTAGTACACATACCACGTTCTTAGCTCTTAAAGTCAAATCAGTCAGTAAATTTCTTGGTAACCTAACATGCTGAGTAATCTTGGTAACCTAACCTAACGCTGTCTTTTGCAGCGTTATTAAGCATACATAACTTATTATTAAACACTGCTCCTAATGTTCTTGTTGTCTAGGTTTTTTGTGTTTTGCTTTTTTTTTTTAAACACACCTTTTTAACATAGCTCAAATACTGAACATTCACTGACATGCCAACCAGCCCACTGACTCTAGTTAACTTAGGAATATTTCCTCTTATTCTTAGTATCACTGTTTGCCCTTTTTATTTGAGTGTCTATACTATCAGTAATCACAAAAACAAAATGATTTAATAACAGCTGAACTTGCAGTATACTAATCCTGTCACTCCTCAAGGACTCCAGTGAGTCAAAGGATTATGTTGTTTTAAACTAGCACTCTTTAAATCAGTTTTTAAATGAAATCTATATTATTATAACTGTACCTCTATGAGAGTTTGTCTGTGTAATATATTAAAGGACTTACAATCCATAAGTATTATAATTGAAATACATATTTCATCATTAACTCATGATGCTCAGAGGATTGGTGCACCTCCCCTTCAAAGACAGGTTGAGGAAGCTGGGCTTGTTCAGCCTGGAAAAGAGAAGGCTGCAAGGAGATCTCACCCCAGCCTTCCAGTATTTAGAAGAGGATTATAAGAAGGAGGGGAATCAACTTTTTCCTTGGATAGACAATGACAAGAAGAAATCATTTTAAGCTCAAGGAGGGAAAGTTTTTATTGGATATCATGGGGAAGTTCTTTACAGAAAGAATGGTGATGTGCTGGAGAATGCTGCCCAGAGAGGCTGTGGATGCTCCAACCCTGGAGATGTTGGAGACCAGGTTGGAGGCAGCCCTGGACAACCTGGTCTAGTAACAGGTCGGGAGATTGGGCCCTGCCTGTGGAATCGGGGTTGAAACTCAATGATCCTTAGGATCCCTTCTAACCCAAGCCACTCTATGGTGCTGCAATATGCCCTTTGCTACTTCAACAGAAAGTTATGCAATGTATTTTACACTGGATTTCTCTGTAGTTACCCTTTACTTCATTCACTAATATTTTTCAACAATATTTAATGCATTTGACCCTCATTTTAATTAATGATATTAAATTACCATAGGCCTTTCAAAGAAATATGGAAGTATAAACTTAATGGTTCCTATATTTCACACAGTTTCTACTGCTTCACCTTGCAAGGACTCAAATCCCTTGAATTTTGTTTTGGTAGTTGCCATTTTTATGTATGTTGTCCCACTTCTTTTCCTTGTTCCTTTACTACTTCTTCCTTCCTATTCTCTTATGCAAAAAATAAAAAAAAGTCTCACTTTTTCTCATTTTTGAAACATGACTCACGTTTGTGCATGTTTCTTTGTATAAAAATATTAGTGCCAAATATTCTTTCCCCATCTCTCATGCTCTAGTAATTACACATCCAGAGAACCCCTCAGGAGAGCATTTTTCATGATGATTTCTGTTTGAGACAGTAAGTCTAGGCCATGATGAAGAACCTTTACCCTCCTCTTTGCAGTGCCACCACTCCTTCAAGCTTCCCAGCAATACATAAAATAGTAATTTACTCAGTTAAAGCTCAGAATTTCCAAAGAATATTACCAAAATTATCTCATGATTCTCATGTCTTCAGTGTGAAATGACAGTTTTCTCATTTTATTTTGTGATTAACAAAATAAATTTCCCAATACCCTACATCCCACTGCTCCTTCCCTTCCTGCATATTGCAAGTAGCCTGCAGGTTCTATCCTACTAGTCTTCATTATAGAGAATTTTTCCCATTATCTTTACAATGAGCTGCAAATGAGTCATAAAAACAAGAATGCATACCTTCTCTTTGAAGGCAAGTTCATATTAAGATCTAGAATGGTTTTCCTGAAAATCACTAGAATTTTTAGATAACACACTCTAATGAAAATGTGGAAGGCTTTGCTCTTTTTCCACCATAAATTTCTTATTACTTCGGACAAGTTTATGAAGTTCATGCATCCAGAATTACCTAACTAACAGTTGGAAGTGTCAATATTTTTGTGTTAAGGAAACATTTTAAACTTCATGGAGCATGACTGTAGAAAACTACAGCCTGGCAATAAAAAACAATGGAAATAAAATGTACAGTCCTGTGTTCATTTCATGTTAAAAAAGCATAACATGAAGACATAATCCCTTCAATCACTCCTGTGATCTGATGGATTAACAGATTCTGAACTCTAGAAAGTAATTCAAGAGACTGTGGAGGTCAGATGATTAGAATTACATGGATGTATATAACATTTCTATGTAGATCAGGAATCATCCAAGCAGCACAAAAGGCTAGTAAAAATGTGGCATGCAAGATAAAATTTCGAAAGGTTTATACAACTATCAAGTCAGCAACAGAACAATCAAACAAAACTTCCATTTGGAATGTCTCTTCAGCTCTAAAATACTCTGTTCATTATTTGGCTAGAAGTGGTATTCAAGAATTTTTAACAATACATTGGGTTCTTAACTACCCAGCTCACATACTAACACAGAAATGGCAATTACTCATTCTTTTGGGGTGTACATCCAGCTACAGATACTTGGGAAAAGAATAAATCTGAAAAGTTCTAACCTCAGCAGTTTCAGGAAACTGAAAGACCGAATTCAAGACTACAAAAGCTGAAACATTACAGGGTACCATGTAGTTACTGTTATGAAGGCCCCTCTAAAACTCTCAGTTTAGAGAAGCGTTATGTGGTTCCTCAAATTACTGAAGACTAAACACATTAGCAAGGTGATATGCCATAGAATTTGAACACAACATAGAAAAAATGACAGCAACTAGTACAGATAATTATATTATGAGATCATGAATGAATAATTCCTTCTACTTAAGAACATCAGTGTTTTTCAAAAGAAAATGAAGCAGAATTACCTTCATTTTGCATCAGAAGAAAGTCAAAGTCAATTCTAGCTAACCTGTTCAAATATATGTAGGCAGTCTATAACGAACCAAGAGTAGCACTCAAGAATTCCAACTGTTAAAAACAAGTGTCTTGCCACATGTATTCTATTACTCTAGACTTGAAAAAATGAAGTCTCAGATGTAGGATAGCTCTGATGAGAAAACTACTGAAATTAACAGCAATTAATGTCAGGGCCTTTGAAATGTTTGACATCCTTTTCCACTTATGAATAGATTATTAGTTTTTCTGTATCATGAGACAATGCAACTTCATACATTTAGATTGGCTACCTGCTTAAGTATATATCTATATACACATGAATATATATAGCTATATACATGAAGTTTATATGAGAATTTTAATAGTTCATAGCAAGTTTCAAAATTTTGTTTTGCAATAAAGATTTTAACATGTGTACTGAAACACATACTTAACCCAGACTTTTCAGAGTAACTTCAAAGAAAAATTAAGCCATTACATTTAAGCAGTCTTATTTATACACAACATGTTTTTATATATAAACATTTTATATTTACATAGGAATATATATGCTACTTTTAAAATGCCATTATAAAATTTAAGCACGAAGTTTCAGACATCAAAATCTCTGAGACTGCAAATCCAGAATGCAAAAGGCAATAGGCAATGGATTGGTGTTCTGAAATTAACTTAGAAGTCATATTGAAAACACCAGATAGAGCCTTCAGCTGTCACAGATCTCTGAAAAGTTTTATAAACAATATATTTTTTTTAATAAATGTGATGAACATTTACATTCAGGTTCTTGGACTGCAATCAGGACTACGTATGTAGTCCTAAATCCACTGACTAGATATTCTTCTGCCAGAATAGTCTTATTGGTCTCCTGGATAAAGTACATGAAATTACAGAAACCCTCTACCATCTCATGGTTGGTGATTTCTCTTTAATAATCTCTACAGAGATTATTTGCAATGGTTAGATGGAATTAAATCAAGAAACTATGTCACATAAGCAGCCAAGTGATATTGAATTGGGAGAAATTGGTAACTACCCTATGTTTCTCAACTCTTGTTCTATCAGTAGGGCAGCAATTTGGACATTGCCATTCAGTCAATGGGTAAAAGCTTTAACCTTCAGAATTCTGAGGAGCTGCAGACCCCTGACTTTAGTACAGCTGAATGTATGACCACTCAAATGTGATGCAAGTCTGACTAACAGAAAAACACCACTCACATACACAGTGTGTAGTAGCTTACACCAGCTCAGAATATTTCAAATGCACTTTACTTCTATAAACCTGCACAAGAGCTACACAAAATCTACTATGATCAATGAGAACCTCTACTTCAATGAAAGAACAGTCTTCAGTTGACCAGAGTTCAGTTTTATTTTATGAGTACAGAAATTATGACTACAGAAATTATGACTACTATGCCAAGCAATTATTTTTGCGGTCCACCATTGTCTTAACAGGTAAAAATCACCACAAGTGAGGGAAAAGTCCTCTTTAATAATTCTGAGTGTACTCACAATTCAGTTTGAGTGAAAAGAAAAATTTCAGTTTTGGCATCTTGCTTAGAAACTGATTAATTAAACAAGTTATTGTTCCACATTGATTATCAACTAGAGGTTTATCTTCTCCATGCAACATCTAATCAAGGTACTGTTACAAGAAAAAACCTGAGTCTGTGCATAAGAATAAACTGGAAACTTGTCCTTCCTGACATGAAAAACACACTCATAATATGGCACAGAGTTGTAGAGATTCATTCCAAAGTTCATGCACCAGGCAATGCTTGTGTCAGCCAATTTAATATGCCTGGTGTCTTGAAGGAAATAGGAACCTGGAAAGGAGAACAAGCAGAAAAAAATAAGAGTACTAAGCATACTTCATGAAAGCATGATGAAGTTCTTTGTTGTGGGCAAATAAAAAGAAAAAAAAACAACTAAAGGCCAAATGCTGTGGCTCTTAGAATCAAGCAAAATTTCCAATACAGTCATGAACTTTACTAATTAGAAATCACGGACTCAACATGGTTGAAGACCTACAGATCTGAGGTATTTAGCTGAGAAAAAAATTGATTTGTACTACTATCATATTCTCCTCATTAACAGAGATCACAAACATTAATTTATTAAAGTGGTATTTCAAATTTAATAAGAACATCAAATGGCAGAAAACAAGAACTCTGATGAAAGAACATCACTACCTCCATAGTTTATTTGTTTAATTAAAAAAAGTTAATGATTCTTATAAAACTATAAATTAAAATAGTACGGATAAGAAATTCCTTCATGGTTGTGGAGAGATACTATGAATTTTAAGATACTTAAAAGAAAAAAGTTGCTTTGGTGCAGTTGAGACATTCACTTCAGGCACTTTAGCAGAACGATAAGCCTAACTGATGCAAAAAAACTAGTGAGAAATAAGATAAATTCTAACAATCTGGCAAATGTTTTACCCCTGAATCAAGGATGAGAAAATAGAGTCTTCATATTGTTTTGTCCTTACTACATCCCATGACAGTGTATGGTAGGGATATTGTCAATTAGACTCATTTCAGTTACTGTCAGAATGCAGGGGAATGTAAAAAGGAAAAGATGGAATTCATGCACCTTCATTTTTAAATCAAAAGGATTGATAGTGCAGCATACTTATATCTGAGTACTAAGGGAATCGCAACACCTTGATTTATTTTGTAACCCTATATTTATTTTTTTATACCCTGCTATTTGCATAGTAGAATGACTCTTAAGAAAAACTCCAGTAGTAATAAAATCAGATTTTATTATTTGTGGGTATAAACTCGCAAGAAATAGATTGAAGTTGTCTTCTTTCTGCAGAATGATGCTAAGGTACTTGAACAGAATGAGACATCTAAAGAAGCACATGAATTAAAGACAAATTTCTAATATTTAGTACTAACTACAGTATGGAAGCCCCATGCAATGCTTTTTGCCAGGTCCTTTTCATTTAAATTTATTTCTTGTCACTCACTGATCTTTACCTGTTGAATGACATTGCAGAGAGGACAGCAGTTAAATGCTGCAAGTTTGCATTCCTAATATAATGAGGGAACATTTATCCTGAGAAGTTACAAATAATTCAGGGGCCAGCAATTTTGAAGAAGAAAGCCTAGTTAAAAATATACAGCATTATTGAAAATTGAAGTTAGGGGAAAAAAATGTATAGATTGATAGTGATTCCACTGGAATTTTAGAGCACTTAGAATAGTTTCATATTCTACATTAACCAACAGTGACAAATTAAAAGAGCCAAGAACTAGAGGTGATGTACTCACGTAGTCTTTTAATAAGGAATGAGAGTCCAATTTCCTAGGGCCATACTGAATAGCCCTAGTTCTGGAGATCTACTAAGCACTTTCAGCCCTCTGTATTCAACTGATCTTAAGCCATCTGGTTTTACAGAGACCAGGATGCCAATGTGGAAGGGCTAGCTTGATGACTTTACTACTATTATTACTATTATTATTATTATGAGTCAGGCAGATTTGCTGGAAAGGGTAAAAGCAGAAAATGCTTTTAGGCCATCAAGGAAGGGAAGAACACATGATTAACAAAGAGGAAATGATTGTGTGAACAGGGTGAGCCACAAAGAATGATTACAAAAATATTAAAGGACAACTAAGCACATCCCATTCCTGCTCTACAAAAAAAAAAAAACACCACAAAGATGGTAGAGGAGTAAAAAATAGCACTTGTTCTTTTGTTCTTTAAAATTGCACCAAGACAAAGTTTACCACTTTCACCTCCTAGTGGCAGTGAGCAAAAGCAGAGCAGAAAATATTCCACAACGTTATATCAATTAGTAGAACTTAAATGCAGACACATACTATAGATTTTTTACTTTTTCTAACCACAATGAGATTTGATAGACATTTCTTTTCACTTCACATACTAAAGAAATATTCAGAGGACACATGAGAAAGTTTATGCATGGAGAAATTGGAAGACTTCTGCTGTTAAGATCAGATGTTCCATAACTATAACAAAAATTATGAATAACAAATATATCAATAAGGGACTTGGGAAAAAATAGAATAGTATTCCAAAAATTATTAGAAATCTTTTCCTCAATTCCTCAAATCTCCATTTTATGATATATGAACAGAAACAGCTGGGACTGCTCAGTCTCCAGAAGACTAGTACAAGAGAGATTTTAATCGAAGTGTTACAAATCCCAGATGCAAGGCAGGAAGTAAAGAAGACAGTCTATTTGAAGACACCTAGTGAAAACAATGTGAAGAAAAAGGAATTTCCATTTAAAGGTAACAAAAATCACCTTTCAGTAAGGGTACACTGGAACAGGCTGACCAGAGAGGCAGTGAAGGCTTCACCCTTGGAGATAATCAAACCCAACTGGACACAGTCTCAAGCAAAGTACTGTAGCTAAACACATGCTTCTTTAGGTTGGTCCTCTACACCTCAGTGTTCCAAAGAATCATAGACTCATAGAACATACTGAAGCTGGAAGAGTGCTGCAAGGACTACTGAGTCCAACTTCTGGCTCCATATAGGAACACAATTCAAAGCATACTTCTGAGAGCACTGTCCAAATGGTTCTTGAACTTTCCACAGTTTCTAACAGGACCATGGCATCTGCTACATGAACTAAATGGCTTTGTGTGAAACAGAACTGCATGCAGGACAGATTAATTGCGGCATGCTGAAATTTTCCAAATGCCACCACTATTTCTGAAACAATTTTTATGTATTCACATTGTACAGCGATGTTTATGTGCTGAGTTTACACTGTCACAACGAATATGAAGAACTCAGCAGAAATACAGGTCCCTTCACCCTGGGCATTCCTATTGGCCCTCAGTCTCTCACACAATCGCCAGCCTTGAGGCTGAACTGCACAGAGGAGTTGTCATGAGGGGCAGCAGAAGGATTTGGAGTTTACGTGAGCACACACAGTGCTTTGTGTTGCATGCCTCCAGACTGGGTATACCAGCACTGGAGCTATCCCACCCAGTAAGTTCTGGCCTCGTGCCTTGGCCTGCCTCAGTAAACATCATGGGCCCCTGTCCCAGCCAGTTAGCTGCCTTTGCCTGTGAAAGAGGGACATCGTGGTGATGTGCTGGGATTCCACTGGGACAGTGGAGCCATACTGAATCCACTGAGGGCTGTACCTCCACAAGGAACAATTTCATCACCCTTCTAGTAGAAGGTGACATACCTAGTTTTGACAGGAGCATGGTGACAAGTGGTCAGTAATTGCAGTACCTAAATTTTTACGTGCACATATTACTGCCAAAGAGTGGTTATTTAAATGACTCTAGCTGGCAGGCACATTCACTGCCTGGCTTGACTTATACACTTTCAAGGATATTTTACTTAATTCTGTTATGATAAAATTTTCTCAGGGGAAAATTACAGGCAGATATTTAAACTAATTCCTTGAATTTATACTTGCTAAAGGAAGGACAATTAAATTACAGATTTTAGCGTTATGGTTTTAATCGGAAAAATCTGAACAGCAAACTTCTACACCTCTTGTCAAATTCACTGATCTTACCTGTTTAGAAAACACAGAAAATTAGAATGAAGTTGCATCTCTAGGTGCAACAATCAAGCACCATCTTTAAATATTATTAAAGCAGTTCAGTTGCATGTTTGATCTTATCAGCTTGTCACTACTGTTGGTAGTATTTGTAGCTAGATGGCCTAAGTCAGGTGAGAATGACATAAGAACATAAGACCATCTAAGTACTTTATAGACTTAAGTGCCTGTGCCATCAGTTCTTATGTATTGGGAGAATTTCATAGCTGATCATTTTGGATATTCCCTTTCCTAAAGTTATGTTGAATCATAACTAAGAAGTTGTGTAGCCACTTCTTCATGATATATTAGTTATTTACTGTAAAGACTGAATATCATTTTTATTACATGAGAAAAATAAAGGACATTCCTGAAGCATGACACCATTGAAACTTAAACATCCACTTTTATTTATGTTGCCAAGTTTCATTTAAGCTGCCAGCCTGCATTTAAGTCCAACTTATCCACTTTTAATGTTGCTGACATATTAGAAGTGCTAGAATATCCCCAAATTCCTGTTTCAAGAAGGCTTCTTTGTGTTAAAACTGTAAAATCCAGGAGGTAAGTGCATTAAATGAAAGGAAATCATGACAACAAAACAACCAAAATTACCAAATTAATGAAGAACCACAAAAATTATGAGAATTATTTAATTCCTTCAAATGTGTTTCGTATTTTATCAACACATTCCCACTGTGGGCAAGCCTTCTCCAATATTTTTAATGTCTTAATTCACCTATATTTGAAAACAAAACTGAAATACCCTATTTTTGTTTTTAAAAATTAATAAAATTCTCCTAGAAGTTTCTAGCCCAATGTCCTTGAAAGCACTTTGATGGTGAAGAAAGCAGTAACCAGCTGCTGCTTCACAGATGCTGAAAGAGCATGGAACAAATGATACTGATTGTAATGACACGTTTCAGAAGCAATAGCAGTGGAGCACTTGAGTTGAAGACAGCCTTCCTGTTAAACAGAAGACCAAGCACAGACTCTTCCTCTTGTTCTGTATATGACTAGTACAGATCACAAATCTCTTAAAATGCCTACAGGGCTCCTGACATTGAAAAGAAATTTAGAAGAAACTAGCTAAGGGGCAAACAATATGAGCCAAGATTCATATGTTACTGGAAGTTACATAAAGTTTTCAGTTAACTAGGAAGAAATGGTAATTGCAATGAGGCAACATTTAAGTGCAAATTTCTTAAAACCAAGCTAATTTAGTGAGTTTACTTTATTTCCTTAATATCCGCTTCTTCAGATAAACTTCCAGTGACTGCTAAGACTTCACTTTTAAATAAAGGATAATTCTTAAGTTCTAACAGGATTGTCAATTCCATTTAAATATGTGTATATAAAAGGTCACTTCAACAGTAATGTCTCCTATTTATTTCCATGAAAACTAGAACAGATAGATGTTGTACAACAACATTTTTTGATAGAGCCAATTCTCAGCTACTGAACATTATTTTTCAACATAGTCACCATCTTTAGCTATGCATTTCCGCTAGCAATGAAGAACCTACTTGCTGCTCTCAAATCTGCATCAGTAAAGGTGAGCCACTGTTTCATAACTGTAACATCATTGTTGCTAGAAAGATGTTAGCCACACAGTCCATCTTTCACCAACTGAAACAGATGGAAGTCACAAGGTGTCAGATCTCAACTATAAAATAGGTGTGATAGAACAGTCCAGCCAAGACTAGCAACATGCTCCATGGTCCTTCAAGCTGGTATGGTGCCTGGCATTATTGTGCCGCAAAATAGAGACGGTCTTTTTCTCAGACCTGACTCTTGAACTTGTCTCCATCAGCCTTCTGTTGCTTCAGTAGATCCTAATAAACTTGTATACTATGTTCTTACCAATTCTGCGTGAGCATTTGTAATGCACACCTGACACACACTTGCTATATTCAAACATCATCATCATCATCTCCAGTTCTTTGAAGCTGATCATAACCAAAGAGCTGTGTATGGAGATAAGACACCGATCTGCACAGATGAACTGATCAAGATACCCTTCACCTCATGGTGCGACAGCTGTGCATGGTTATCTGGAAGATGGTTTGTCTTTCACACTGTTATCAAAACAGCTAAGACATACCACCACACTGTGTTCACATCCACTGTTAGCCTTCATAAACATTCAGCAAGCATTGGAAAATACCAGTGGGTGGCTTTTTTCCACATGGTGGAACTCAGTTCCGCACTTTTGCTTCATACACATTGCCATACAGGATGCCATTTTGTCAGACTGCCCCACTGCTGCCATCTGTCACATAGCAAAAAACAATGTAATCAAATACTGACAGGAAGGTTCAGCCTCTACTTCTACACCACCAATATTCACCTGATATCATGGGCCACCAGCATATAAAATAGGAGGCATTACTTTCAGAGCAGCCTCTATATATATGGTTGAAAACTGAATATTCCATATAGCATAGACTATTTCAGCATCAAATAGATAATCAGTCAATAGCTAGTCAAGAACTCCCTTTTCTACTGGAGAAAAGAAAGCATTCTTCCCTAAGTGTTTGCTGGTCTTGACTAGAGACCTGATTTGTCACACATAGAATCATATCATAAACCCCTCGTAATCTTGGAGGAATGGAAAATATTGAGCCACTTAAGAAAAATAAGTAATTTGGGGATTGAATCTTAGAGTCAAATTTCACCTGTATGGAAATCTTGACAGTAATGGCAACAAAATTTTTGTGAAAAAAAAGTTTTAATGAATTTAACTCTGTCAGTGTCTCAATTATTTGCATCTGTGTAATAACAATTAGCATGCAGATGCTATTCATACTGCTTCACGATAATCATCTGAGGAAATGTAGAACTCAAACTCGATAAGACTTTCCAAGCACAGAATAAAATAGAATTTTTCATTTTCATAATATTAAGCTAGCTAATATTACTCAAAACTGACAGGATAAGTTGCATAACTAAAGAATATCAACATAGAGTAAAATTCTTAAGCAAAATCAAGTACACAGAAATAGAAAAAGTTTTCCAGCATCAAAAACAGCTGTTAGGAAGTTACTGGCAACCTGAAAGCAGGCAGCCTTTAAAGCTTATTGGAGTCCAAGAAGCAACAACTGTATTGTGTACTTGAGCCACGTATCACTTCTGAGCTGGATGTGTCTGGTTTCTCAGATAGTATTATACAAGTTTCTCAAAATAAAATCATTTTTGCTGTGTCTGCAGGTATCCTTCCCATTTACCTCCAAGGTCAAAGTCACTGCCAGCCTTCATATAAATCTTGCCAGATGCAGACAGATTTAAGGTCTTAAAACTTCATCTCACCTCTTAGCTCTAAGGACTATACTTGCCCATTAATTTACACTAGAAAGTCTTTGATAGCACACTTGACCTTAAGTTCCAATTTTCCTTAATCTTTTATCTTCCTGATTGTGTAAGAAATGCAGTAAAACTTCAGCGAACTTTAATGTTGCTCTGCTCAGAAAAATTCTGTCTTGGCATTTACAGATACTACCAGCTGAAGGGTTTCAAAGCATGACAGCTCTCTTGCTGACTACCCTTCTTCACCACCCAAAAAGTTGGCTACTTCCTCAAGTAAAATAGCTAGTCAGCAGATAAACCCAGATTTTTAAACCCTTCCCTGCTTTTTCACTACTTAGTTTCTCCACAGGATTCTGCCTTAAATACAGTATGAGTGAATAACTTGCCTCACTCTCATCCCATGGCTGTCCACATGCCTCTAAACAAGAGCTAGATATTGTAGAAGCAGCTAGATAATGCTCAGCAAAAATGTTGAGTATATATACCATGATGCTGACAGTGGTCTACACAACTTTTCTGGAATACTATATATATATATATAAACAAATCACTCAAAGATAGCTTTTCCCTCTGCTTTAAAATGCTTTGAAGTGTTTCCCTACATCTACGGCTACCGTTTCATAAGAGTCAAAACTTATATAGAGAAGATACTGATTCAAAAGTCACTCTTACCATGCCTGGAATTGTTCACTGCTTTAGATTATTTTCATGCTTTTAATGCTTCAGAAAAGTGCTTAGTAAAGGTTATTATGTGACAGGCAAGAAGTTAGGCTTTAGTGTACACACTCAAACTAGAAGAAGAAGCAGATAATGGATCAGAATAAAGACATAATGCAAGAAATCAAAGCTAGTAGTTGGTCCACGTTCTAAAAGCTGTTCTACCAATTATTTTAAGCATGAAATATGACTAAATATATTGTTTATGACTGAATTGCCAAAGCCCTGAATTCATCCAGGGAAGAAACATATCTCCAGTCAAACCAAGGCTACAATCCTGCTATCTTAAATCATTTAATTATTGTTATATCATGCAAAAATTAGATACACTTAAGTATATAACAATGACTCAAGAGTTTGACAGTAACATTAATGCTGTAGCATTCCCTTTTGATCTTCTTCAGTGCTTTTGTATCACACTCATAAATCCAGAAAATTCCAAAAACCCAAAGTTACTCTACTAACTATAAAATAGGCAGACAGTTTATGCTTCCAAGCGCCATGAGTTTAACAAACAAGATCCAAGACATGTTTTTGAGCTACAATTATGCACTCTTTAAAGAGACTAGGAGCCCAGTTTAGATCCAGTCTAAATTTATGTTTAAGCCTTCCAAATGTACACTGATTTAGTAAGGATTGAATTTTTTGTGGGTTTATGTTTTTTCTTGCTTTTGGTATTTTAAGCAAGTAGAAGTATCTGTAAATGAAACCAAACATTAAGTTCTTTGAAGTTGTTTTTTTTTTTTTAACTTTGTGTTTATGACAACTACAGTTTCTCCAGGTTTTGAGGCCTTACACAAAATTATCTTGTCATCTCCTTTTGGCAGATGAATCAGTTGGTCTTAGAGGTCTCATCTTTAAACCTGCATGTTAGGCGTCCTTATGTGTATTCTACCTATCCAAAAGTAGATTCTCACTCCATACAACGCTTATGAAAGCTTATTTATGAAAATACAGTATTTTACACTGAAAACTGACTAATAAGAAGCAGTTATAAGTAGAACACAGTTGTATAACAAGTTCATAGAATAAAACAGCACCAAAAGATACGTAGACTCAGTATATTAACACCCACAAACCTACCAAATCCAAACTACAGCACTAGTTTTAGTAGACAAGGCCTCCCAGCATCAACTGTTTACGATAGTCTCTTTTTGTTGTGTCTGCTCAAGGACAGAGAGGAATCAATCCAAAATTCTCAGCCACTACTTTCACTAAAATCACTTTTTGAAAAACAAGACATAAAAAGACAATTTAAATCTCTGATCATAATATACTAATTCAGATGCGATACTCTGAGCAAACTATACTCTTCATTCCAGCTCTAACTCCTTATGCCTATAAGCTTTTGGTGACTCACACAATCCTATTGTACCAACAATGCTCTCAAAACACAGATTGCTAATGACTTCTCTTAGACCAATATAAATCTGGGAGATATGTGCAATTCAATGCAGCATTTCCAGGAGTACCATAAACATTCTTCCACGTAAGTTTAAAATAATAGCAATCAAAGTTTTATTTCATGCCTAAAGCTACTCTCATACTGAATAGATATGATGTAACATTTGGAAAATAGTTGCACTCTTGCATATGGTACACTACTTCAAGAAGTTAACATACTTTTAATGCATTTGAATGGGTATCAACAGAACAGTAAAAGTTTTTTCCCTTTTCTGTAGTACACTTTCAATTATTTTTAAGACTTTACTGTTTCCTTATACTTATCTAATTATAAGCAAGATCAAGGTAATAATACAGAAGGTTGAAGTAGGGACAAGGAGCCTGGGAGAAATACAGAGAAACTGTTCAAACATGCAGAGCAAAGTTAAGAAAGCCAAAGCTCAGAAGGAACTGAATTTGGTGAAGTATGACAAAGACAACTAGAAGAAGTCTGGAAAACACAGAAGTTGCAGAAGATGCAGAAGGCCAAGGAAAATATGACCCACTGATGAATGGAGCAGGTGTTCAAGTGACAAGATATGGAATAGATCCTCTTAAAACACACAAAGTTTCTCCAGTATGAATGACTTTTATTTTTTACAACGACAAAAGTAATGCAAAATAGTTCTCATTTCTTTTAGTCTCATAGTCACTGAAATATGAAGTTAATTCTACTGCATATCACTTAGATCTGCTAAGATTTTCATTCTAAAACAATAAAAATTACAATAATCAGCCTGGACAGTAGCATGAACAGCTTACCACACAGATATTCTCATCCACTTGTTTAGCTTGCCTCCCTAACACAGACTTCCAATATAAGGCAAGTGGAAAACATTGAAAACAGTTGCTCAAAAAAGCTTAATATAATCTACTGTTTCAAAACCATTTATTTATGTAAACCTATCACAGTTCTCTTCATGAAGAGAGCTCTTCATTAACTATTACACTGATCTAATATTTTCAGTTGTACCTCAGAGACTCTCTTGTCAAAAGTTCTAGAAAAATGTCCTTTTGACATTAATAGATATATTACTGCCTTACACAGGAAGAAAAAAACGTTGAACCTAGGAAAGTAACTGCCCAGTACCACACCATGAATCACTGGGAGAGGTGGGATAGACAAACAATCACCTAAGTTAGAGAAGACCTATAAGTTCATCAAGATCATCAAATCCAAACCATCAAAAGACATTTGTAATCCTATTTTGGCTTCCAAGGTGGGTTCTCAATGAGAAGGCAATCCCAGGACTTATCCCTGCAGTTAATTTCCAGGCAAACCCATCACAATGATCCAACAGTGTTTGTTATCTTTTAGATCTGTCACCCTGTTCCTGAAAAATTCCTGCCTGCAGAAAAACAGGAAATCTCTTTCCTCTAACCAACCTTTCCTTTCCCAAATCCAAATAAAAAGCAGTTTCTTTCCAAGAGTAATTGCTATTAATTGTTCCAGTTCCAGGTTAGAAGCATCTTCCCAAACCTTCTGTGTTCCCTAAGGGCCAAGTAATGCTTCTTCTGCATGATCTTCGCTCTCATTAAATAACTACTATAGAGCCCTTAGTTTTGGTGGATCTTAGTACGTTCAAGAAGCTCTACATGAAAGAAAACATATGCTTTAGTGGAGAAAAATCCTAGGGGCTGGGCAGCCCTGAACCCAACATGTGAATGCAGTCTGTAAAATTCCATTTCCATGACAGGATTAAATCTCCACCTCTGAATAAATCTGATCTTATACAACAGCCTGTCACACGGATGGGAAACTTAATAGGTCACTCACTCTAGCAATTTACTTTAATGAAACTGATGGAAGTTGTTTATCTGTAACATCCCTACCTCTCCTCTACTCACTGAATAAGAGTCATTGAACTTAGCAGGGAAGCAGAAACTGACAACACACTTTCACAAAATTTAACAAAGCATCCTAAATAGTCAGGAGTTCATCAGAAATTTTAACATTCCATTTCTGGGTTGGTAGACAGTGAATTACTTGTGGAGCATAGACAGTGAATTACTTATGGAGCATCATTTTTACACTCAATCACTCTCAAGTTCATTACACTTTGTGAAAACTAAATGATATACCATCAATAACAAGTTGTGTACAACTAATCAGATAATTGGATGCAGATTAGAAGACAAGCATCACGATTAGCTTGTGAATTCACCCCCACAAACACTATTTCTTGATCAGACAGGGTGAGGCAACAAATTCAGCTTCTATTCAGATACACAAGTATATTTCTCATGAATAATCTGCGAGAGGAAAGATTACTTAAGTCTTGAGGAGCACATGCAAGTTACACAGCTCCAACAATTTTTCTGCCATCAGTTCCTGGTTCCAGTCAGATATAAAACTGAATGGTATTATGCATTTCAGAGAAGTACTTATTCCCCAGAATGCTGGTAAAGAATCCTCCCCCCACCCCCCCATAAGGGTAGAGAGATATCACAGTTTTCTTACTTCAGATGACGTTAAATGTCAACAATGAGAACTGATACCATTATCTTTGCAAATCTCTGATTACAGAGAATCAAATTGGAACTGAGAAAGAACTGTTATGTCTCTGGCACTCCATCTGCTGTGTACTACCTGCCCAGTTGCACAACAGCAGTCGGTGAATAGATACGTAGTACATAAAAGCACTGAAGGAACACTGAGAAAAATAGAAGTGTAACTATAACACAGGGACAATGTTGCAGAATGCAAGAGCTTCCTGAGTTAATCGCATCCTATAAAGTCAACATAAAATCAGTAGAGTTGGAAGGGACCTCTAGAGGTCATCTAGTCCAACTCCCTGCAGTGAGCAGGAACACAGCTAGATCAGTTACCCAGGGCCTGATGCAGTCTCACCTTGAAAGTATCCAGGTATGGGGCATCCATCACATCTCTGGGCAGCCTGTTCTAATGGCTCACAACTCTCACTGTTTAAATTAGAAATGAGACCAAGTGCTATGTTAATAAGAGTCTTTTTCATTTTCTAGAAGATAAATGTAATGACTTACCAAGTCTCATCTGCAGCAGGGCTTTGTCACACCTTCCATTAATAGTACTCCTGTTACCAGTAGTCTCTCACTTTCAAAAACACTTAAAAATAGACTTCCACAATAAATTCATAACAAAGGGTTTTTTTTATATATAGCTGTATGTGCTTCCACAAGAGCACTTGAACAACTGTCCTGTTTAAAATGTAACTGTATATAGGCTTTATTCCAATGCTCATGTGTTTGACTCACAAGTCTTCTGAAAGTGATGAATGAAATCCACAAATAAATTACACATTCTGGTTAGGTAGTTTACCTCACCCAGATACCAAGTTACCATCACACAACAGATGAACGATGCTTGAAAGGACAAGGTTATAGGATTCTGCTCAAACCTTGGCTGAAGTTTAGTTGGGTCAGGAAAGGTTGCCTCAGGGAGGATTGACCTTTCATTGCGGTTTTGTGATTGCCCAGGCAGCACACAAAAAAAACCCTATATACCATACTGTATAAGATCATATATCATAGTCCATAATTTGCCTGACCTCCCCTGACACAGCTCCATGCCATTCCCTCAGGCCCTGTCGCTGCCACACAGAGCAGAGCTCAGCGCTGCCCCTCCCACTCCTTGTGAGGAGCTGCAGCTGCCATGAGGCCTCCCAGCAGCTCCTCTGCTCCCAGCTGAGCAAACCCAGGGAACTCAGCTGATCCTCCCAATTTAGTGTTATCTGCAAACTTGAAGTTACTAAGTTCCACATACAAGTCAGTTATGAAAACATTAACAACAGGCCCTAAAATGGAGTACTGCAGAACCCCACTAATAACTGACCACCAGCCTGATGTAACCCCATTTACTGTAAGTCTTTGAGCCCAGTGCCTCAGCCAATTGTTCACCCATTACAATAAGGCTTCACCAAGCTTTTTCACAGGACATTTTGTCCTTAGGGATGCTGTGAGAAACAGCATCAAAACCTTTGCTGAAATCTAAAAAGATTACAGTAACTTGCATCCCTCGGTTAACTAGATGGAGAACCATGTCAAATACGCTTGATTTTAATATACAGGCTGAACATGCATCTTTAAGAAGGGACACCATTTAAAAACCAAATACATTTATAGGAAGAGATTACAGGAAAACTGCAAGGACAATGTTAGGATAGCAAGAGTATGTTCTAACTATGTAAGAAGAGAGAGCTTCCCATTGTCCAGCCCGCAGGTATCACATCAAGAAAGGACTATTAACTACAATGGAACATAATTTAGTAGCAATGAAAGGAATCATACTTAATCATACAAGCAAAACACACAAACACTCTTCTCCCAATGAGATATCATATGATAAGCTTGAAAGGGAAAAGCTACCTTTTGCCCACTGCATAAACTTCTCCCCCAGCAGCAAGACCTACAAACATCTCTAAATTGCAAACCAGTCAATCTCTTGACTTGACACATTCCATCTTTGCCAGCTGACTGTAATGATCTCCTAGGTTTTTCCTTTGAAAGCCTGCAAGAACCTATGCTCTATTGCACAAGGTAGCTTGTATATCCCTGTACTCTATTCCAAGCACAAATGCTTACAGCTAGTATGAAAATTCACATGTATACCTGACTGTCTACCTTTTTTTTGTTTCTGTA
The DNA here is from genome assembly GCA_013399175.1 of Odontophorus gujanensis. Lineage (NCBI taxonomy): Eukaryota > Metazoa > Chordata > Aves > Galliformes > Odontophoridae > Odontophorus > Odontophorus gujanensis. The sequence goes on from VXAB01011024.1 coordinate 61,258, forward strand.
AAAGTGATTGCCTCCCAGATAAAATATCACTAGACACTTAGAAGTGTTCTCATAACAATATGTATCACTGACTTTTGATTGTGTGACAAAAGGCAGGTAATACTCTTGCCACAACCAACATTCCTAGGATTTCTGGATTTCAGCAAGCTGCCTTTCTTTCTTATTGTTATTAGTATTATAAATAGCTTGACATAGAAACCTTTACATTATTTCATGTCATTTTTCCCCCTTCAAAATACCAAATACTCAGGCATAAAGACTGAGCTTTCTTCAGTCTAATGCCAACAATTCCTTTTTTGATCTTATGATATTTTAAGATGTAAGTTCAGATACTCCATTGTCTGGTCAAGCTAGAAAAATTCAACCAGAACAAAGATCCCTATGAAATCCATTTCATAATCCCAAAATACTCCAAGATAACAAACTTCAGAAGAAAACTATGCTTTTGTTTATATGTATTCTTACATACTTTTTGCTTTAATGGAAAGCTTTTTGCTAGTCAATAGAAGTATTTTGCTCTACTGATGAAGAATTGTAGGCTAACAGCAGCTAGAAGTTCAGGTGTAAGGGGGAAGCCATGAAATGCAGAAATTTGCATTCAGACTTCTTAATCCTTAGAAGAATTGTACTCTAGGAGGTAGTGCATCCACAACATATTCAGCACCACCACTTAAGAATGCCAGTTATTTGGCTAACACAGATGTAATTTCTGTGCAACAGAAGTGCATTATGTCGCATATTTAATCACACACAGAGGCAACCAAACACACCATTTTCATTTGTGAGTTGAATCCAAAACATCTAACACTTAAAAAAAAATACACTATCAGTATAAACTGCTTGGCTTGTATTTAAAACTAGACTTTGAAACTACTTTCAATAAAAGAATAACCCGCTTTCCATTTTGGTTTCACTGTTCTAGTTCATGATCTGATAGTTAAATTCCACTGTTTCCTAAAAAAGGTGCTAGTCTAAGACCAACTACAATTTTTACTTCAGAAATATCTTTTGGTTGATCAAATGTTTAATAATATCTTCTCCCTATGATGTAGCCAGCCAGTGTTTAAAGGAAGCATTATATAGGCATCTCTGGATAGTTAAAAACAATTTTTCATTAAGCACTACAGCTCTCATAGAGATACATAAAGCTAATGACAATATCTAACACAGCTTGCCTTTTCCCAATTAAAATGTCATCAGAAGCAGATTTTGCACAATCATTATGTAATGTGCATTTGTGGCAAATACTGCAAAGATAGTCTCATTCAATATAACCAGTGTAGTATGTGGCTACTTAGCTTTCATTGCTGTTTTAGTACGCTGATGATAAACAATTTCCTTACCATTCTAGAACTGTTTGCCTGTTTATGAAAAGGAAATTCAACAATAGGAAAAAATTTAGATGATAGCAATTGATGCATTTTTGTAACACCAAAACACCGCTGGATTTCAAGATTATCTATGACTTCATCTACAAAAATATTCAAGAGATTATGTAATCAGAAACAAAGCTGCAAGAAGTGTGCCAAATAGGGGCCAGATAACCAGAGCTCTTAAGTACTAACTTTCTATGAAAATATGTAAGGGGGTAAACAGACACACACCCTAGGTACCTTCGTAACTTACTACACAGTTCTTCACATATTAAAACTATGATTCCTATAGCACACATACATACTCTGGAGCCAGTGTTACATACTACGCATCAATCAGAAATTAAGTCAGATTCAGAAGTCGGATTCCTCACACCAAATTGAGAAAAAATGGGGAAATACACCACATTGGTTGACTTGCCTATGCTTTCTCTCACTTCCATTTCTCTCTCTGTTTACTGATCGAATGCGCAGATATTGTTCACCCATTAAACACAAACAAGAAAATCACTCTCCATCACACAAGCATTATGCTCCACCAGTAAATAAACTGCCACGTTTAAACTCCTAGTAACATGTTCCCTAGAACTGCCTACAGACTTATATAACATAAAATGCATCCATATAATTCCATTTTAAAATTGTCATGATAAATACACATGAAGTAGACAACACAAATAGAAAGGTTGTTAACTGTTATAGTTGTTCTTGCAAAAAATAGCGATACTGCAGAGATATTTCTGCCTCGCAAGACAGAAATAAGGAGCTCATCACTTCAGGTTAAAAATACTCATGCTATGTTAAATTCAGACGTTTATTCAGTAAGCAAATGAACAAGAAAATAAACTCACCAGGAAAAAGAAAAAAAAAAAAGAAAAGAAAACCAACTTGCTACTACTGGCCCTTGGAAACAAGGAAATTGCTTCTGGTAAGTTCTTTGTGGTACCAGACACAGCATTATCATAAATAGCAACAATCAAATATAGACAAAAAGTTGACTCACCCAGATGGTAAAAGATTCTCTAGCTATAGAGCCCTCCTTCTCAGAAAGCAACCTTCATCCAGGAAAAGCTCACCCTTTAGAGGCTAGTCCTTATGTAAGTCCTGGGAGTGGAGGGGGTGAACCCTGGGTCACTTGGGAAAACAGGTAAATTGCTTGCAGTTGTGCTTCCTGGGCTAGCCATCTCCTTCACCAGGTGCTCAATCATCAGTTCAAGCTGTGACATAGCAGTTCCCTTACAATATTATTACCTAAAGGTCACACTATTAAACTTGTTTTTACTCATTTTTATATTCTGGAAAAGCATTTTTACTGAATATTCCAGATTTTTTTGATAGATGAACTACCAAATCAGATGGACAATTCAAGTTAATTATACATCTGCTGGCACTGGAGAAATTAATTAATGCTTAGGAAAATGTAAATTTAGCAACCATAAGATTACACTCAGATGTGAAAACAAATTGGGAATGATAGATCACAAAATGATTGAGGTTGGATGGGACCTCAGGCAGTCTTGTAGTTTGGCCATCATCAAAGCAGGATCACCAGCAGCCATTTGCTCAGGGTCTTGTCCTTTGAGATGTGAGTACCTCCAAGATTGGAGATTCCACCGTTTCTTTGGCCAAGATATTCCAGTATTTAGCCACCACTCTTACATTATACTTTTTGTCTTGTGTTTAAGTGCAACTTCTAGTGTATCTCAATGTGCCCGACTCTTTTAAATTCAGTGGACACTAATGAAAAGAGTCTGGCTCTGTCTTACTTACTACCTACATTTTCAAGATCACTACAGCCAAGATCAGCTCAATCTTCAGATGTAATTCTTCATTAATGGTATTATGTCCACCACAGCAATTCTTCTCATCAGCTCCTCAGTCTCGTATGTCAAGAAGTTATTATCAATGCACTTCAAATATCTCCTGGGCTGATTCTGCCCTGCTGTATTGGCCTTCCAGTTGGCAGAAATTTATACGTTTTGCAATCTAAGTCTATCTTAAATCCTAACTGTTCCTTGCTGGGAATTACCTGTTCTCTTTATTTCAAATTAAAGTTGGTAATTACAGGCAGCATCTCTGAATGAACAGGTAGTGGCAATCAATTCTTGCTCATGTCTATGTATTTTACATATCTTAGAAACTGCAAATCTGCTTCCAGTTGAAATTAATCCATTCTTACCAGTTCAGAACAACATCCAATTATTGAGAATTTTACTGAAAAGTAACTTGTAAACACGAAAACTGTTAAGTGGTTTTAGATTTTAACACTTTCTACTGGATTGTTATATGTATGTGGTATTTCAAAAGAAAAACTAATTTCCAGTTAATCTACTTTATCATCAAATACGTATGACAGTTTATTCAAAATTAGAAGTGTTACATTCTATGTAATGATAATGTAACTACATTAACTTTAATAATATTCAGGAAAACTAGAAAATTTTCTCCAAATTAGGAAGCTCAGTCAAGTTTAGATGAAGAGGAAAACTTTTAAAATATATTGACACATGACAAATCTGCGACCTACTTTAGGGGAGAAGAACCCTTGCTTTAGAATCATATGCACCATCAGGAAGGAATTATTTGAATGTGAAACAATGCAAATGTAAAACAATATGAAACTATGTAACTATGACTGGCTGACTGCATCTCCCAAAATGGTGAGAGAGTAGTTTCAGCTGAAAACCATACTTCTATCCAAAATTTGGAATCCAGATGAAATAATAATGTTTAGCAAAGGTAATTGCAGCAGGATATTTCCCAAAGAAGACAGTTGATGTTGCTTGCCTTTGGACAAAATGATCCTTAGAGTTCAAACAAACACTTAATACAGGGATGTGTTAAGATAATGACATTTCTTGCAGGAAAATTAACCAAGTCTTACAAAATATAACTCTAGCTGAGGCAAATCTTTCACAGTTTTTATCAGTATTTTTTTATTTCACTGACAACAGTTATAAATTCCATGAAAAAATCCTTGATTAAAAGAACAGCAGTTCATAACTAAAAGAAAATGATTGAAAAGTAGGTTGGTTTCACTTCTGTTTAACTAAAGCTTTGTGTAATTCCTTATCTCGTGGCATGGATCTTTGTAGACATTGATGCTCACATGTCCCATCAATGGATGATGCTGCAGTTAACAATCCAGCACTAGTATTTATAGCTTGCTGATAGCACTGGATAACATCCATCTACCCACATGTATTGTCAATAATTAAAAAGCAGACATTTGCCAGAGTAATTTAGTTGACTCCAAAAGGTCCACATTTATGGAAATTACAAGGCATGCTGGTATGGAGGCACCTTATATGTTCAGAAACTTATGTGATTTCTCCTGGACAGTTTCCATTGGAATCTTCAGTGTGACTGCCATTCTGTGCAGTAATCCTTGGAAACTTTTATCTGTCTCTACTTCTGAGTATCAGTGTTAGTGTAGTCTCATCCGCAGACAAAGGTAATACTGTGTAGAAACTTCGTGACTGAGAGACTGTGAGACATGCTTCAGTCAACATTCACATGTTTGGGATGAGAAGGGCCTGACTGTAATTGAGATAACAGAAATCGGTACAATTTGACTAGACTGCTGGTAGAGTGACTATTCAAAAGAAAGGGTTGCAAGGATGGAGTAATTCCTAAATCATAGTGTGAATCCCAGATCTTGGATAGCAATCATTAACACTTGAATAATAACCTACCGCAGCAATTAAGAGATTACAAGTATTGTTAGGTTCCGGTCACAGTAGAGCTAGTAGCACATGAATGGATAAGGAATAAACATTAGAAACACAAGTACAGAGGACTGGAATGGAAAATATCAAGTGAGACCTTTGTAGATTTTGAATTTCACTTCACAATAACATGAAAATATATCTGATTTCTAATATCAGGACCTATGAGGAGACTCTCAGTAGCATACCTTAAGTATGTGACTCAGCCTAACACATGAAAATTTTGAGAAAATTTCTGTGATCTTTTTAGGCATCCCAGCTTCTTGTAAACACCTTCAACCTCTGTCAGGAATTACTTACAAAATAGCACATCTCAAGAATGTACCTCGCACCCAAAGCACTGTAAAAATACTTTGTGAACCTGTAATGCTGTTGCTTCACAAGCACCTAGATTCTTAAAACCTCTGCTGTAAGAAAAAAAAAAAAAGTATTATTTAAAAAAAAAATTCAGGCAAAAAGGCATATCTTTTTAAAAATTGGAATAAAATTAATAAATTTACAAAAAATATATACTTTATCAATAATTAACACAACTGATAACATTTCCAGGTAACAAATAGCCAAGTGTTTGGATTTGTTTTTTTTTTCTTTTCAAACAAAGAGCTGATTTACTATATGCCTGGTCTGAGAAAAGAGTTTGTGGCAGAACTGGGCTCATTCATCTTGTAACACCCATGTGAGCAGTATGTCATCTCTCATCATGCAAATAGACTCAGAGGATTCAGCTCACTGAAAGTATTTGTACTCACATGCATGGAACATAAATACACCTTTAGAAGAATTTATGGATAAGTAAAAGACCTGCGACAATATTGGTAATAAAATTATTTTACCTTAACTGGATTTCTTTCCTACAAAGTTGGAAATACAGGAACTGCTGCTGCTCTCAAAGCCAAGCTATGGTCAGTCTTAGGATCACTGTATATCTCACTACCCTTCATAGGACTTCATCCACTAATGGTCTGGTTCATAATTTTCAAGAGGAAAAACTTCCAAAGAAATTCTCCTGCCTCAGTTACACAAAATAAATTACTCACCTCAGTACCATCAATACTGTGCCAATGGTAATGGTGAAGAGTAGAAACTACAGGAATTCTAGCAGACTTACACAGGATTGCCAGCCTCGTGGCATCTCACAAACATCATGTATTCATAGGTAGTTCAGAATCTCAGTTGCATCTCCTGCTTTTTTGTGCTTTTCCTTAGCTAAAATCTATTCACCTCTCTGCAAAGAAAAGGGACCCTAGTCTTCTTTAGACTTTTTATTATGCTTACAGGGAAGCTCCCTCTGTTGGTAGGTTTCAGACAGATTAACTGTGGTTCATCCACAATAACTTTTGTGCACCAGGGACTTCTATCAGAAATATAGATACTACTATCAAAAACACCACTTGAAACTTGTTAACAAAATAAGAATGTAAGTGCAAAGATGGATATATAAAATGCAGTTTACTTTACAAGGTACAGACTGAAGAGAAACAAAATAGTCTAAAAGACATACACAAAGCTAGGCATCCCAGTACAGCGAAGTCTTCTAAAGGCAGATTGGGGTTAAGAAAACTAAGAAAATGATATAAAATTGTAATCTATACTCTGGGTTGTGATCAGTGGTGCAGAGTCCAGTTGGAGGCCTGTACTTAGCAGTGTTCCTCAGGGGTCCGTGCTGGGTTCAGTCCTGTTCAACATCTTCATCAATGACTTTGATAAGAGGATAGAGTCCACCCTCAGCAAGTTTGCTGCTGATACGAAGCTGGGAGGAATGGCTGACATGCCAGAAGGCTGTGCTGCCATTCAGTGAGACCTCACAGGCTGGAGAGTTGGGTGGAAAGGAACCAGATGAGGTTTAACTCAGTGTAAGTGTAGAGTCTGCAGTACAATTGTCTTATATTAGACAGTCGTACTGCAGACTCTAAAATAAACATTACAAAATCCAAAGTCACCTTTTAAACCAAACGTAGTATCTTAATGGGTAATTCAACACTGACTTGTATTTTTATGCTGTTCTAAAGTTCAGTAAAATTATTTTTTAAGGTTGTTTAAATACTCCCTTGCATTGTAATGTTTTTCGGTTCTGTTACTGGCTTAAAAAGAAATCTGGCTTTATAACTGTTTTATTTATTGCTCAGTAGTCAATTATTAGTATTAGTCTCAAAAATTCACACGAGAATTATTCATTTATGAGCATGGGACAAGTTCCAGACCTCTGATACGTCTTCATAAACAGATCTTGCAAAAATGTCAGCTAGTCTTCAGATCTTAGGTATTCATGTAGTTACCTTTGTATTAAAAAGGTAATATCGCTTAATTCACTTGTTGTTTTTTTTTAATTTGGTATCTATTCACATAGTTCTTTCTATTTTATACTCCCTTATTATTTCTTTTACTCGCAACAGTGGGAAAAAGCTTCATGCAGACTTTGGTTTTAAGGCATTCACAGGTATGATTACTTAAAACTAATCACAAAAATTTAAGGTTGGTCGGAACCTCTGGAGGTCACTTATCCAACCCAACCCCCTTGCTCAAGCAAGGATAGCTACAGTAGGTTGTCCTGGGCCTTGTCCAGGCAGTTAAGACAGTAAGTGTTTCCCAATATTCAGATGGAACACTCTATGTTCTAGTTTGTGCCCACTGCCTCTTGTCCTGGCTCTGTCATCTTCGCGTTCTCACTTCAGATATTCATACACACCCCTCAGTCTACTCCAGGCTGAAAAGTCTCAGCTCTCTCAGCCTCTCCTTACAGGAGAGGTGTGTCAGTACCCTCAGCATCTTGGTGGCCATTTGTTGGACCTTCTCCAGTATGTCACAGAATCACAGAATCATAGGGGTTGGAAGGGCCCTCAAGAGATCATCGAGTCCAACCCCCCTGCCAAAGCAGGTTCCCTACACCAGGTAGCACAGGTAGGTGTCCAGGCGGGTCTTAAATATCTCCTGAGAAAGAGATTCCACAACCCCCCTGGGCAGCCTGTGCCAGTGCTCCATCACCCTCACCGTAAAGAAGTTCTTGCGCACGTTTGTGCAGAACCTCCTGTGCTGCAGTTTCTGTTCGTTTCCCCTTGTCCTGTCTCCACACACTGCTGAAAAGACTGTCTATGTCTCTCTGGTACCTGTGGGAAGTATGGGGCAGAACTGGGCACAGAACTTCAGGTTCAGCCTTACCTTAAACAGGACTGAACACAGTATTGATACTTGGGGTACCCCAGTCATGACCTGCCTCCTACATGGAGACTTCGCACGACCCCTAAACATAACCTTCTCAGTTTCTTGTCAATTTCTTATTGGTTTACTTTGTCTAGGATGATATTTGGTTCTATGCCCTACCCTAAAGATTAAAATAAGCATGAATTTATGGGATGGCACACAATCACTAATAGATGGTTTCTGTCATTGACATTAAGAGATTACCTAAATCCGCACTTGCTTTCCAAATGAATTAAAAAATATTATATATACAAACTCCTGCCCTTTTTTTTTTTTTCCGCAGAATAGTACAGACCTCAAATATATATTTTCCTAGCAAGCATATCTGATTATTTTGCATTACTTTGGGAAATGTTCATTTTCAAAAAGAAAATACAGAAAATCGCTTATTGAAAAATATTTCTTATGTGCGCTCTTTGACTGACTAGAGATAATGGACAACTCAAACATAGTAGCAGTCTAAGCTATCACAAAATTCCAAATTTTTCAGCTCTTTAGTAAATCAGTTTTGTTCAAAAACTATGATAAATCACACCTTATTGCTTACTTATGTAAATTTGTTCCTTTTTTCAAATTGCCTCAAATGAATGAAAGCTTATTAAGCACAAATGGATATCACTGTTTTATTTGAGCTTTGCTGTAATGATCCTTCAAAAGAGGTATCTTGCTGTTCTAAAAAGATCGAAAGAAACAAACTATCCATGCTAAAGAAATGTTTAAGTAGTTCTAAACAATAGATGGGATTAGAAGGCTTATACAAAAGGCTACTCCTTAGTGTGACTCATTTAAAAGCCTGAACTCATTGCTCACTGAAGTAGTTTCCATTCAGACTGTAAAATATATAAAGTGGGCACAGATGGAGAACATGTTAATTTACACCTGAAAGGCTTTGAGCTTGAAAACTGCTTACCTTATATGAAAGCATTAAGTAACTAAGAATGTGCATCTCATTGTATATGCTAATACTCTCTCTTTTTTCTCAAGGTTTTCTAATCTCAGTTTCTAAATCTCTGCAAAAAGTAGAAGATGAAGATATGTTGCTAACTGCATTCAATCTTGGAAAAACCCTTCAAAATGGAGATAGAACTGAAAAGAGAGGAGCTGTGCCTTCGCTGAAACGTTATAACATTGAGGAAAGCTTTTTGGATGAAGACGATGACAGCAAATTAAAGTTTTTTGTGAGTTTTTAGTTTTGCATTTTTTTATTGCTTAAGTATAGAATTGAAATTCTCTTTATGGTCCTATGTAAATGGTACAATAATTTAAAGTAATAACTTGATGGATACAGGAAAAAAGATCAGATTAGCATAATACTCTCAAGGATGAAATTTTCCACTGCAAGTTTCCCCTTTAAATTTTCTAACTTACAGTTTTCAAATGCTTAACCTAGGCAGTTGAATTTAAATAATAATAATAACTAAAATAGTCAAAAATTTGGGGGAAACAGGCTACGTTCCAGCTTTTTTTTTTTTTTTTTTTTTTTTTAAGAAAAACTGAAACTTTTTTTTTTTTCCTTAAAATAGGACACTGGTACCAGACACAACTTCTTAAATCATGGCATACCAATGAGTGCAGGGAGAAAGCATCCACCTTATCTTACACTGAAGGGAGCCATTGCTTTTCCAGCTAACACTGAAATTGAGCATATTGAATCAGTACAGGAAAGAGAGACTGAGGATGATGAAAATTCAGCTAAGTTCCCTATAGGAAGGAGAGATTTTGACAGTAAGTATTTTTTGGCTGGTTGGTTGGGTGTTTTTTTTTTTGTTTTTTTTTTTTTAGATTTATTGTGGTAAGGTATACTGCAGTGTCTTTGAAACCATATGATAAAAGTTCAGTTAGAAACTCCAATTAATATTCGGAATTTCTTAGTGCTATTTAAATCTCGCATTTCCAATTTACCTCTACTGTAAATAGTCTTGGAGGTGGGGTTGTAGGCATTTGTAGGCCATACAGAATTCTAATTCTTTGATATTCTAAACTTTCACTTTATATTCCTTCAGTGCTCAGATGTATGCTGGGAAGAGTCTATCGACCTTGTTGGCAAGTCTGAAAACTACCAACTTACGGCACCTTCTTTGAGAAAGATTAAACATTCTATTACAAGTTTAACATGATTGGAAGCTAATGTATCTTAGTATTGCTAAACATATGCATCTAACATTATTTTCACATCGCAGTGTTGCATAATTCATTACTAAAATACAACATAGTTGTAATTACTGGTGTATTATTATCAAAATTAAAAGATTTCTGCATAATCAGACTTGTATGAATTTGTTTAATAATACACAAAAGCTATTTTCATTTATTTGAGTATGAAGAAAAGTAATTCACGAATTTCACCTTCTTCTCGCAACATTTTCCAACTTTTGAAGTGGTCAACAGAAGATGCAGATCAAAATAAAACCTTATAGTTTAAAAAATTGAGTTAATTTTGCCTGACCAACAATCAATTTATTCTTGCTTGCAGTTCTGTTGTTTTTTCTTCTTCCATCAATTTTGCTGTCCAATTCCTTCTGAGGGTTGTTTGAAGTCCTACGTTTCTTACCATTTTTTGGCAAAGATGTTTCACTTTCCTCATCATAGATAACTTTGTCATTATTCAGATCCATCTGTTCATTCTTGGAGTTCTTGTTTCTTGGCTGACAACTCAATTTCCCCATTTCTCTATAATTTCTATTCTGATGAACATTTTCAGAAATAGTTCCAAGCGGTGTTATCTCAAGACAAGAATTCATACCTTCTGTCATGTGAGAATATCAAAAACATATGTGAAGAAATAGAAGTTACCTGGGTTTACTCATCTGTTTTCTATCAGGGCTATCACATTATTTTTAATCAAAACAATTGCTTTATAAAACAGAACAAAACCATTCTGGTCACTGCACTTACATTTGCTACATACTAAGTACACCAATATTTTAAAATTACATTGCTCAAAAATAAGCTAAGGCAACAAAATTAGGGAAATGAATTTAAAATTTGAAAACATTAGAAAATATGCCTTTAAGCATATTTTTTAGAATATGATAGGGCTTATAGAGGAATAATTATTTTCTTAATGGCAAAGATATAAATTTCACTTAGCTTGCTTATACCAAAGAAGTAACGTTACAAAAAAATGAATATTTTTTTACCTTAAGATACCATCAATACATGTGTTTCAAACAAATTTGAATTTTTAAAATACTAGCATTAAAATTTTAATGCAAAAGCATTTAAGCGAGCACAGTGTATGCAAAGCAATGAGACATCTTTTGTGGTTTTTTTTTTAACATATTTATACATTAATTTTACTGAAGCTTCTTTTGATAACACTTAAAATATTAGCTATCGCATTCACATATTCAATTATACTATGGCTTACCTGTGAAATATTTACCTTGTAAATGTTGCTTTGGTGCAGGATGTATGCAGGCTGGCATTTGGCTATTGCTGAGGAAATGCTCACCCTCTATTTTACTCAACTCATTTTTGTAGGTACATGCAAACTGAGATTTGATTGAAGATTGCTTCATCTACTAATAATAATTTGTATTAGCTTTATTTACAGAAGTAAAATACAACACCAGCAAGACTAGTAAAATACCAGGTTTCCATTCTGTTGTCTCAAAAATTTTACTAAAAAATGAGTATACTCACATAAAAAAAAAAATTATATGAAGTACTCAATTGCAAATTACAAGCTTTCAAGAATACTTACTACAACAACACTGAAACACTGAAAAAGGAATATAAATTAGGCTTCAACATACTTATGTCTAAAACTTCTGTATAAAATATTATTTCAGATCTCTATGTTTAAGTTCAGATTTTACATTTAATCTCAAAATACAGACACATCGAATGCCAATATTAAAAGCCACATTTGTCAGAACATTCACAGCCTATGCTGCAAAAAAAGTACAATGGTGAACAACACTACTGAATCTGGTTTTCTATGTTCATCTCCCTCTCCTAATTCTGGAAGCAGGTAATCTAGTCTTATAGTGGAGGTAAATCAGGATATTTATCAACTACAAAATTCTTTTTAAAATTTATTATAGTCAATATAATTATATTTAATGGAATCAGTGTTTCCAGGTCAAGCTTCCTCAGTTTACACTTAGGCTCTTTTAAATTGGTTTTGCTGAGGAGGGTTTACAGACACTTGTAGGATTTGAAAGTTTGCATTTTACAAGTCTACTCGCCTTCTTGGTTACAAGAATGTTTCTCGTTTCACTCCTGTAGATTATCTTGTTTCAATTCAAACTTTCAAACTCAAACAGAAAAACAGAAAAGAATACATAGCTGGAAACCTTCTTTCACAAGGGCGGCAAAATTCAGTCACAGTTTATGCCACTTTCATCACATACTGCTTTCCTCCACACAAACTAATAGACTAGCTTTTTTCATTGTTCAGATGCATCCTAAGTATCTGCATAATGTTGCAGTGGATCAGGTGAATATACCTCCTGACTTTCTGAAAAAAAAAAAATACAAGATTTATTTACATAAACATGGATCTTTCTTACTTAATGTGCCCATACCCATATAGTCTTACTTGAAGACTCAGTCTTCTCCAGGTGCTACAGAGGAATTCCTGCCCCAGCATCTGGAGCACCTCCTACCCCTTTTTCAATAACTTTGATGTTTGTAGAGATGTTTCTCTCAGTTTTCTCACTCATTTCTTAAAGCTACCATGCTTACCTTTTCTTAAATAAGTTATCACAAAGCTACCTCCAGCATCACTGATGAGTTCAGCATTGGCCAGTGGTGGGTCTCTTTTGGAACTGACTCTGTTCAGCATGCAGGCAGCTCCTGATCTCTTAAACAGGTAGCCTGTAGCTCCATTCCTACACAAACCTTGCCACATAAAGGATAGGTGGCATAAAGGACAAAGCAGCTATACCCAAAGACTCAGAAAAATAATCTGAAACCGCAAAAAAATTCATGTCTAATCTTGTTAACTAAATGGAACATTCTGCCTATATAATGTTCAGAATATATATGGCTTTTTTGTTGTTTTTGTTTGTTTGTTTAATATTACTGTATTATTATGTTTCCTGGTTTTGCTGTTTTCTGGTTTTGCTGTTTCTCCTTCTCTGGAAGTTGTTCAAGACCCGTCTGGGCACCTACCTGTGCAACTTGATCTAGGGAGCCTGCTTTGGCAGGGGTGTTGGACTCCATGACCTCTAGAGGTCCATTTCAACCCCTACAATTCTGTGATTCTTCAATAATTCATTGTAATCCTTTAAAATCCATTCAATCCTCAGTTTTTCAGTAAATGACACATATTATACAACAATAACTTGCACACAAAATGCTGTCATATTCATATTGCAAGAGGCAAATAAGATGTATTTTGTGATGAACTGATGAAGATGTAATACATAGAGCACCAAAAAAACCCCCAACAGTCAAGAAAGCCTGACAGTTGCCATTCTATAAACAATGAATTATTTTTTGGAACATCAGGGTTTATTTTTGCCACTCCCACCAGACACTTAACAAATTTAGTTTTCAGGGATTAAAATATGTGGAATCAAAGGACCAAATACTGAAAAAAAATCATAAATTCATCTGTCTGTATTTCAACTGCATTGAAACATGAAATATGCCTCAAAATCTTGTGTGACACCACATGCTATTTAGTCATTTACAAGCAGTACATAAAACTCTATCAAATATAACTGCTTCAGTTGATGCTAGTATTAAGCTAAAAGGTATATATGAATCAAGATTACAGAACTGAATTTGCTGAAGCAGTCAGTATTACCAGCTGCTCTAGGAATATCAATTTGCTAGTACAACAACTGTACTACACTTAGTTAGCAATAAGTAAATTTTAATAGCCTGAAGGCAGAACAAAACAGCGAGAGTCTACAGCTGAATCAAAAAGTAAAGCTCTTCTGTAATGCTTCCTTAAAAAAAAAAAAAAAAAGACTAACTTCAAATTTGATTGAGGGACATATAATGAACCCTTTCAACAACTTGGAATAGTCTTAGAAATGAGAGGTTTTGTACAATAAATTTCCTGAACTATACTGTTTTGAGGGAACCCAGATCACCAACTGAATAACTCACAGCTCTGGGAGAGTGAAAAGATGTTGGGAATTCAACTTCCTAAGCAAGGAGCCACACATAAGTAGTGTGAAATGGACTCAGGCCTGCTGTCCCTGTTCCACTTCACAAGAAAGAGAGATGTTGCTGTTATACCTATACATATAAAGAAATTCTGCTGAATTTCAGATGTAGGGGGTTACTGCTATTATTGTTTAGCTGGAAGAAACTACAACAGAATGCAATACATCCTGTGTTTAGCACATGTAGGTCAGATATTAGTCCTAACAAACAGAATACGTAGATTATTCTCCCACCTTAACTTCCATACCTAAAGTTTTTCAGTTCATTGAGATGACAATATAAAACATTCACAGTTATACAAAAAAAATTAATGGTGCATGGTCTATTTATTTCAAAAAGTTAGTTGATAATCTATTCCAGATCTCCTTCCACCATCTGCATACAGTCAGTACTGCCAATAGTTAGTCAGTAAGAATGTTGAGATTTGGGTTTTATATGCTGGAATAGCATAATAGAATTTGAAAACCTACATCAGTAACAACAAACACATGTTTTTATTTTCCAGCCAAACAATTAGAATACTATTTGGAATAGGAAGAGAGAGATAAAAAGTAGAGAAAAATGTATTCTCTGCATCTTTACTTGTTTTCTTTCAGAAAATGTAGTAAAGATAAGTTGAAAGAAGAAAAGGGAGTGCAAAGGGAAGAGAAAGAAAATATTAAGAAAAACAGTAAACGCCATCATCAAAATAAGGCATCATGTTATTCAACCACAAAAAGTCATACCACATAATAGCTCAGGTAAGAGCAAGCTCTTATTTTACCAAATCTGACCTTTTCTTTCTAGCATGACATTATACCAATCTTCTGTTTTCCTAAACAAACTTACTATTGTTTTGAAAACATTCAGTCACAAATTATCACATAACAGTTTCAAGAGTGCTCAGAATTCACACTTAGGGATCCTTAGAAAGTTGTTTAGGGGGTCTTGTAGAAATAATAATGGCACTTCCCCCAGAAGAATAGTTTACTGAGTACCTGACTAAGAAAAAAAAAAGAAAGACTGTTTTTAGTTCTTGTATTGAACATAATATACATCTCCCCTCCCCCTTTCTCCTTCAGGTACTTTTTTTTCTAGCACACTTCATAACCATGGCAACTACTAATCAATTTACATTCCATAATTATATTCCAGTCAGAAATCTTGTTTTTACAATTAGATAAGACATCTACCTGAGGTGGATTATTTTCTCTATTGCTATGCCTTTTCTCCCCATAGTTACAGTGGGCATGCAGAAAACTCTTGATAACTTCCTGTTGACAGTTTTCCAAGTTACAGTTTATTTGTACTGGAATCACAAATAGGCAAAACAATTGTCTCAAGTAACAGTATTTAGTGAACTAAGCAATGAAGAAAAACATCAGTGCATGAATCTAGATATTTAGTCATTTTGTATAGGCACGAACAAATCGCATGAGAAAGGCAGACTGGAATTGTTTGCTTTCTGGAGCTTTTTCCTTGGAAGGATTTCTGTACACAGTAAACTTTACAATGAATTCCAAACAAGACAACATTTGTTTTCCTCAGCCGCAGATTGTTTTAAAACTAAAACTACAGTTATGCTCCCAATAGGATGAAAACAGCGTCTCAGATAGGAAAGGTTGTCTCCAGTTACATTAAGAAAAAAAAAACAACATGCCAAACTACTGAAAGTTCTTGCTGCTGTCACGGGGTAAAAGTGTTAAGAATGCAGCAGGATTTTTAACACAGTGCATTAAAGGCTAAAACAATCTTGAGTTTCCAAACTAATATAAATGTTTGTTATTCTTTCACATATTGTATGCTTATGGCACACAATGTGTGCTTTGGTTCCCTCCTTCATAATTGCTATTGTTCACACCCAAAGTCATTAGTTCCAGTATAGTGTTTTACCTATAACTTGAAACTCCAGTTTATCCTTTGAGATGCAGAGAAAAGACTAAATCTTTCTTATGCAATCTGTTTATTGTCTTAAGTTGATCTATAACCTTATCAAAGGAGGTAATTATTACAATCATTCCATTCCTCTCACACACAAGTTTAAGTACTACTTAAATAACTCCATTGCATTCAACAAAATAAATTGAATAGTGGGGTTTAAAATTAATGTATGCATAATTCAAAATACCAGACATAAGGTTGGATTAACTGTTTTTAGATAAAGTAGCTCTCTCTTGTCTAGTTAAATGGTCTAATTTCTTTTATGAAGCAGAAAATGAGTGCAAGAAAAACTGGCTACAAGAGACATAAGTGAATAGGTATTCAGTGGACCTTTCTGAATTAAGGATTTTTTCCATAAAATACCACTCACCATTAAGATACTTCCCTTTAACAATGGATAGCAAATTTGAAACACCATCTCTTAATCATCTCTCATTGGAAGACAAAGTTGATTTTCTCATTATTACTCTTATTTGTTTCTGCTGAAGGGAATCAAAAGGTGCAACATACTAGTTCTCCAGACTTTTTCCTCTGCAATGAATTGAGCACTAGCATTGCCTTCTAACAAATGCCTTTATAGTTAGGCAATATTTTTGCATCTATTCCAGTATTTAATGAGGACTGTAAGAGGAAATATTTCTTTTTCACTGTTGGCAAGAACTGGTTTTGGCAAAATGGAAATACAGAGTTATCTTGTTTTTAAACATATTACAGTTCATAGCTACCTGCTTACTTTTCCCACTTCTATATTCTTAGATACAAAACATGTCAACCATACTGTGCCCCAGGTTTAAATATTGATCTGCAGCTCTCCACAATTCTGTAGATGTGAAAAATCACTTCCTGTTATGGAAGGAGAGGATAACATTTTTATTTCTATTATTACTACTGTTTATTTAGTGAAGTGTCCCTTTTTCCCTTCACTTACTGCATTTTCCCAAAATTCCTTATTTGACATACAATTCATGATGAGGTCAGCATATAACTAAGCTAATCACCACTTTCCCAATCAAATATCACAGTAAAGAAAACTTTTATCACAAATTATTAGAAATCCAAAGGACTGATGGTGAGTTAGTATTGTAGACTAACAATCTAACGATGTCAAAAGAGGCAGCATGGAAAAAGAGTCCTAAGAATAATTTTATGGAACTAATGTTACCATCACATATGAAATTTCTCAGAAGAATCACTGCCATTGAAAAGGGGCATCATACTTCTACTGTCTTATTCAAAATACATGTACATTATCTCTTCTGAGTCAATTATGAAATCTATGCATTATGTATAACGAAATTTACAAGTGTGAATTTTACATGCAACCTGTAAATTATTATTTCATACAATCATCTTGGAATGTGAAACTGATATTCAGCATAAGAAGGTGATAAATACTAATACAGCACTTGAAATCTACGGTCATGGACAAGGAATTCATTGTACTATGTGCAGCACAGTTAGGACAGAACAAAAAATATTTATATCTAGGGACATTACAATCTAAGACAAGAAAAATATGGATTCATAGGGAAAGGAACCCAAATTAGTCATTGTAACAGGCATCCCCCTCAATACATAAAACTGCTATATTTTGAGGAGAGGTTGATTTAAAGGTACTGAAAAAACTTTTAAAAGAGGATAATGAGTTCTGCAGATACCCATAGGAAATCTCTTCAGCCTTAAGAAGTACTATAAAGCAAAAAAACTGAATGAGCCAGACTGTCAATTAACAAGCCAACTATGAAGGTTGGTATTGCAGGCTGAATATAAGAACACACACCTCAGATAGGTGCGGTAGGATAGGTTAAAAAAAGTTGCTTCTATCTACTACAGCTTAGAGGAATAGATTTATATGCAAACAGAAGAATGGCATTTAGCTTCTAAACACTGTGCTGTTCAATAACCGTCAGTCTCAGTGAAGATAGGCTCAAGCTGCATATACTGTTTATCAAGTCCAAGAAAAATATACACTGTGATCAAAACGCAATCTTTAATGAATTATAGTTGAGTGGATGTATGGATATAGAGGAATATATTCTACAGTTGCTACAATGCAAAAGAAAATGTAGCAGATAGGCTACTGTCTTCAAAGTTAAATATACCAAGGCAGACTGATATACACTTAACATCAACAGCTGGTTACTCAGAGAATTGTATAGAAGCTTTTTGTTACAAAAAATGCTGGTTTGACAACAGAGATACTTACAGATTTATGAATTGTTCATATATGACTGATAGCTGAATTTGTTTGTATATGTATTCCTCCACAAAAATGGTACAGAAAGAGAAGGAAAGATGTGATCCCGAAAGTCCTCTAAGTAAGAAAAGAAAGGAAGAGAAATACGCAAAAGAAACCCTGCAAGAAATTGTTAGAGTTGTAGAAAGGCTACCAGGAAAAGACAAAAGAAGAATGAAGAATTTCTGTGAGAGAATGGAGATCAGAGATGAAGGTCAGAAAATTATCTCTGAGTTTCACCTGGAAAAGTCATTAGCTGTTTTGGCAATGGCAATTTCAGTTGACTGAAAGGAGAAGCAAGACTAAAGTGAGCAAAAGAACAATTTCAGACTTTGCAAACATATAGTATAGTCTGGATGATAAATGTTTGGGTAATACACAGAGAACAGAATTGCAAGTAATGTGAAACATCCACGCAATGTGAAACAGTCTGACTAAGGAGACTCTGTACTGATACATCTTTGCAGCCCATTTACATTATGAGCACTATTATTTTTTATTTATGCTTTTTCAATATGAAAAAACATCTTGAGATAGTTGGCCTCAGTTCCATGCAGTGCTTTTTCTTGCTGAGACAATAGGATACACTGGAAGAAAGCCATAAAGACTGCTTATGATTACAAGAGACAGCTCAGCAGCCCCAGTGTTCCTTTAAGACATGAGTTGTGCAGTTCCAAGTGGCTTTTTAGTTTAAAATTAGTCACATACACCTTATCATCCATTTTGCCGCAGTAAACTTGAGTGAGTCAACTTTTACAGGTTTAATCTTCAAAACACTATAAGCAATCTGGGTAAAAATGATAGAGATTTTGTTCTATTTTGCTACAGACACATTCTGTGTCATCAATAACGGTGAAAACAAGGCTAAGAAAAAAGTCACAGAGAAGAAGTCACTCTTTGTACTGCATTGACAAGGGATATAGGAATCAGAATATCCTTGTTAGACAATATGGAATCAGCACAGGAGGTTGTCACGATCAGATAGCTTTGATGAGAACTACAATTTACATAGAAATTCTCTGCAGTAGCTTATCTAATGTTTTTGACCAGCAAAAAAAATAAGAACGATTTCATATCAGGAATCAATCTCAAGTTCCTTATTTTTGATAGTTCGTGTGAGAAACTTTGTATGTTCCCGGTAAAGATCCCAAATTCGACAGGCAATTAATTTTAGATTTTTTTTTACTTTAACGTTGAACTTAACTTCATGAATTCAATTACAAAACCTTGGTTTAGACAATAAAAACTGTCTATTTCAATGTATTATGTAAACGGTATATTGCATTTTTGCTATTTGATGAATAAAGCTGCAGTTTAAATATGTTGCTCATACTAAAATTATCATTAAGATCATTTATCAGCTCCGATCTTTTCAAACGTTTTCCAGTTAGTTTCAAGGTAGATTTCACCTTAATTAGTGCATGCATCTTAAACAACTCACTACTCCACCTCTATAAAAACATATTCTGTGTGGAATCTTAGTATACTTAAAGCACTTGTTTGCAATACTGACAGTAATTTTCATTCTAATTCCTATCAGTGACCTTCTATTTCTGATACATGTAATATGTTAAAATTCCCTTCATCTTCATTGTCAGAGATATCTTTTCCATTGTGCTCTTCCAAAACTAATTCTGATGGCCTATAATATTTCTGTTCCCTTCTTTACATACTAGTTATATTTATGTTTTCATCTGTTGTCACAACTAAGTTTGTAAAAAATGCTAAGTCAGTAATTTCATTTAGCCCCTTGCTGAAATGCTGTGGAAGATACACAATCTCTCTCTTTCCACAGTCCCAACATTAAAATTGGTCAATTTTGAGAAAAAGAGACTATGTAAATTACAATTTTACAAAGGCTGCAATTTTCAGACACACTGAAGTTGTTCTATTAATTACAATACTAGTATATTGTAATGTTTGATTTCACCTACACAATAAGCAAGCATTATTGCACTTTATTGTATGCACTTCAGTGTATACAATAAGGGAAACGTCCATGAAATGTTACAAATAAAAAGAACTGAAATAAAAAATCATTATTATTACTTCAGTACTGAAATCTATTCCCACTGTTCAGTACTATTTTTGCTTTCACATAACTTCAGTTTTAAGTCTAGAGTCCTGAGATGCACAGATAACTAAATGAGGAGATTAATCCAATACACTGTCATTATGTGATCTTCACTATGAAGTATTTTTAGTAAGTTTAAAGACTTTTCTGCAGTGTTGCATGTTCTCATTCAATAAGGTTTCAGTTATGCCATTAAACACAAGGTAACCAATTATTTAGATATGCAATACCTTTCAGACAAGAACTTGAAAATTTTAACACTATTATTTTCATTTTAGCATTACTATTTCATAGCATCCACGTGCACACAGCGCTTCCTGTACAGTACCTTAATTATTTTTTCATCCATAGATTTCTGAATACGCTGTCTAAGAGGTTTCGGAGAAGATTCTTTGGACTGTGCTGGAGATCTATGTTAAAAAGAGATATGAAGTGTTCAGAACATAAATATAATCAGTTAAGAAAAATAATTATCATATGCTTTTCCTCACAAAGAAGCCAAGCATTTTCTCTTTCCAAATCATACTTTGTTTTCTCCCTTCCTAAGTTTTTAGATGGACTGTGACTACTGAAGACACCATGATGAAATCAGACTTAAAGTTTCAATTTCTATTCTCCTTTTGCAGTGTATTTACAGTATTGTAGTTCTGTAAGAACAGTATTACTGGTAATGCTGCTGGTGAGTTACTAAGTTACCATTCTACTTCTACCTCCTTGAATATACGGTTGATATCCAGAAAAATGTTCCTCCTCCTTATGTACTTTTCATTAGAAAGCTCAATCAAAATGCTTCCATTGTATGAATAGTTACATAAATGAATGACAAAATTGATTTAATTATGCATTTTAAACATCAAAACATCTGCCTAAGAGAGGTATTTTTGCTCTTGATTATAAAATAATAACAATCTGTACATGTGGAAATACTTCTCAGTTTATGTACACAGTAGGCCTGTGCATGTAGAGATAATTGTATATTCCCAAAATAACTCATTCTTTATTTCATTTTTTTGCTCATTCTATTAAAATTCACTGTTATTTAATTATTCCATAAATAAATTCATTTTGTTTTGCTCATTCTTTTAGATCCATTTTGTGGCACTAAATTTCTCCCCGACTTTGCAGTGTATTTAAATTGCCAAAATATGTAGTTTCAGCATGCTCCCATCTACTCCATTTTTATGGCTCATGTGGTCTCCTTGTAACCCATAGCGACAAAATCCTCAGTGTCCCACTTTTCCAACACCTGATGCTTCCTCAGGATAAGCGATGGCCTAAATCACTACTACCTCTCCACTGTATAGATATTTTAGCTTTTTTTTTCCATCAAAAATTGGTTTGCAAAAGACTTGTTGCTCTGTGGATCACATCAACTTGCACATTCTTTATACATGTTTAACATTTTAATTAAAAAAATATATATATTAAATTAGAGGGGAGTAAATCACAGAATTGCAAGGATTGGAAGAGACCTCAAGAGACCATCGAGTCCAAACCCCCTGCTTTTAAAGCAGGTATCCTACATTAGGTTGCACAGATAGGCGTCCTGACAGGTCTTGAATCTCCCCATAGAAGGAGACTCCGCAAGCTCCCTGGGCAGTCTTTTACACTGCTGTCATACATAATGCAAAGAAAGTCTTGCTTTAGCGGTAATGTGATAGGAAGATGACAGGCATTATATGAAAAACACCAGCAAATAAAAAATTGCACTTAACTCTGTAGACTTGGTCAATCAGCAGAACCAGAAAAAAAAAGTTATGAAAATACTTAATTCATGTTCATGCAAAATGTAATTATAAATGTAAACAGTGTAATTGCAACAGAATCACACTGCTTTGATTTCAATATGATCACTACATTTTTGTTTGCTTACAGATTTCAGTAATACTGAGGGAAAATCAGCACATTTGCCTTCTATAATGGTACAAAATAAAATTTAAAAATGAAAAGAAAAAAAGGAAAATAACTTTATTCACATTTCTATAATGTATATTCAAAAAGATTATTCTCAAGAAGACTAAAATGAGGTTTCTTACAGAAGGAAAATATTTGAGGTGCGTACTGAAGGACCCATGAACAAAGAACTTCAGCTTGTTTTGAATGTTATAAAATAATGAGGTTACATCGTCATTGCTTACATTTTCCATTCCAAAATATCTATGCATTTTACAAGTTAAAAAAGTATTATTTTCTATTAAAGAAACCTAATGAAAACAACAAACTATAGCTGCTTTTCAGCAGTAGCTGTCTTACAGGATTTCAAAGGTGACAGATAAACAAACCCAATTAATTTAATATCAAAGTTTGTTAAAACAAGAGTCAATCAAATAAAGTAAAATTCCAGGAATGCTGAAGTTATGAAAAGGGGATGTTTTCATTTATCTTCAGCGTTCTATTGAAAAGTAACAGTGCCTTCTTAAAATTATTAGATCCTAGATAAATACACCCAAAAGTTTTAAACATATTTTGGGATTCTTCAGTTGCAAAATAGCTAGAGATAATAATAACTAAAAAAAAAAAAAAAAAGTGAAAATCCTCAAAATAAAAACTACCATCTGATGGTAATCCAATAAATCCATGAACTACCATATGACTTGATAATCTGATATATACAATCAGATTAGCAAAAATAATTTTCACTACAGTGAAGTTTACTGTCAAATCTACTGCCATTTATCCTGTAATCTATTTCAGGCTTACTATTAAGTATATGGATCAGCAAAAGACTGTAAACACTGTTCATCATATACTTGAGAAGTGTTAAAAAAGGGTTGCACTGTATAGGTGCCTGTCATTTGATGAAAATCA
Organism: Odontophorus gujanensis; assembly: GCA_013399175.1. NCBI lineage: Eukaryota > Metazoa > Chordata > Aves > Galliformes > Odontophoridae > Odontophorus > Odontophorus gujanensis. The sequence goes on from VXAB01011024.1 coordinate 84,724, forward strand.
GATATCTTAGTTACTAACCTGGGTGATATTAAGACATTCAGCATTTGCAAAGCAATTGGAGGTTTACAGTATAGATGTTACAGAAAGGAAGAACACAAAGATTTAAATAAAAAATGAGAACAGGTGCTGTTTGCAAGTTCCCATATTTCTTCTTCAGGCATTACAAAATTTTGTACTCCTGAAAATTATTTAAGATTAATTCAACATTTTGTGTGCTTCCACAATTATTTCTATTTAGATGTTATGCAATCACATAGTATTTAAAATTCCATACACTGGAAAATAAAATCTAAAACAAGCTGATCACCAGAAAATATTAAAGAAAACACAAGAATTTTGTGTAGACTACCATATAAATTTTTAAATAGCAGCACCTCCTTGCACCGACAAGGAAAAGATTTCAAGTCAAATGAATGCTTTACATCTTTACTCAGAGAACACTCTTTTCCAGAATTAAGCAGTTTTAATTCCATTTTAAATTAAAGAGTTGCTTAAAAAGAAAAAAAAAAAAAAAAAAGATGTCTTGCTCTGAATAATAGCAATGCTTAATTCAGAAAAAAATCAATTGAGGTTTAATTACATTCACATTGGACAATAATCTAAATCTGATTAAGCTCCATTTTGGTAAAAATACATACTGGTTGAGGTTTACTAATCTAACAAAACCGTTTTAGAAGTAACATGAATTAATTTTCCTGAATCAAAAATAATGGAAAAACAATTTTCCTGAACTTTATTAGAATGTGATAGTTTGGCTGGCTTCACAAAAGAGGTTGAACTATAAATCTGGTGGAACCACCAAATTCTCCTTATTTTAGGATCCTCTGTCTTCTGACCTAGGACTCAAAGACAAAGGTGAGAAAGTCCTTACATTAAAAATGAATGAATAAAATCAGCAACCAACAGCTGCAGGGTATCTTAGGTGCCTTTGAGTCCTGTATTGCTAAGGAACATATATATGGAACTCTGCTGCTTGCTTTCCACTCACAGCTCTGCATCCTTTTGCCCGTGTCTTTATCTTTTCCTATTCTCTTATTCTCAGTCTTGCAACAGTGCACTCTGAAAGTATTGCACTGTGACAGTATTAGGGTTCTCATGTAAAGCAACTGCCACCAGCATAAGAAACACCTCTAATTCACCACTTTTCACAGTCGTTCGCTGTAGCTCTTCTTTTATGTTAGGGAATCCTGTGTGCAGGCAAAAAGATTAAGAAACAACTGGCTATGCATCTCTGGCCCTAATGAACAGATACTCAAATCACCTCTAATTGCATCAAAAAGCAGGGACAATTAACAGTGGATTTTAGTGGTCCTTATGAAAACAGTATAGTTATATGGAAAAAGTATTATCGTGGAATCGACTGCTGTACTGCAGAGGATGCTTGTCTGGGAACCCAGGCTGCTTTACTTCCCAGCTGATCACTGATAAATTTTTCTACTTCCTCTCCTTCTTCCGCTCAGTTTCACCATCAGAGTCAATGTATGCCATGAGCTACAGACACTAGCAATAAATATTCATGCACATGAATTTGTTTCAACATCTTTTGTTTAATACTGATTGGTGTACCACAATATGAAAATCTATTTAACCATTTTAAAAAGTCTCTACAAAATAATTACTATGTAGAAAGAAAACAGATTGTCATCCCAAAATATCTTGTAGCTAGATGAAGGAGGAATTTTCAAACTGAATATAAATACAGTCATAACACACATTTTTTGAACTTAAGAATACAGATGAGTTTTTGGAAGACTTATGGTAAAGAATACTCCCTTCATGGGTCTTGTACAGTCCAGAAACATAGTAGCCCAGAAAGTCTGTCTTAAAAAAGTGTGTTGAAAATAACAGTAAACAAAGATGAGGAGGTAGAATACTTTTGAGAATTTGATGCTGTCCTAGGTGTGCTTTCCTTTTACACCTATGCTCCCAAGAGACTGCAAATTTTGTGTATATAATGTCCATGCTTTAAATCCATTAGTATAAAGTCTATAGAAACAAACAATCAAAAAGCCTTCTAGTACTCACCTGAAAAGTGTCAAAACAGAGGTGATTCCGAACATACTTAAGTTTACATCATCATATAATAATTCCGCTTTGTTCTGGGTAGGAGCACTGACTGCTTCTTCATCCAGAAGAACTAGTAAGACCTTTACAGTGTCTCTGCCACAATACACAGTGCCATGGTTTATGGAATGCAATTTTGGCTGAAAGCAAATAAAATTAAAGAGAACATACTGTAGGAAAGGTCAAAAAGTGAGATCAGTAGCTCACCTCCAAAAGCAACTAATAACAGCAGAAGATGCAAGAATCTCCTTCTCCCCTTTCCTAGTAAGCATCAGGTAACATGACAATATGGAAGATTCTTTTTCTTCCCAAGTGATTAGTAGAGTCTAGATCATTGCCAATAAGAGGCATACACTGAAAACCAAGTCACACAGATATTCAAATCTGTGTTGAAAGCATGCTGCAGAAACACATTATTTCCTTACAAACAACTTGACTGCCACACAGACATTCTAGTGAAGTCCAACTCCTGTAACTGAATCTGCAAAAGCAGTCAGTTAAAAGAGAGATTTCCACCAAGATTTGACAAGAGGTACAATCCCCTCTTGTTTGGAACAGGATGAATTCCTCAGTTTTCCACTATAATTAAAAACTACTTAAAGAAAACAACACTTCACATCTGGAAGAGTTCAATGCTATAGCCAGCAGATGCAGAACTTCATAGGATTACTAGAGTTGCAATTTTTTAGCATTTCTCTGTAAAGTTCTAGGGGTTTTCTAAACAAATGTAGTGCTGAATACACAGTATTAGGGTTTAAAAACTACAGTCTTTCTTATTCACTGATACAAAGAAACATAGACTAGCCTAACTTTGTTTAAGATATGACAGGCAACAAACTGCATTTCTCTAATCAGTTAACTGTTTTCAACACAGCCTTGAAAAGATCAAGTTCTATTTCTCTCCCTATCTGATTACATCAATTAGTGTATGTAGCTTTCAAGAAACTATAGCAACACGTCAGTCAGCTACTGCAAGTTATAATCAATAGCTAGAAATAGCAATTACAAAAATGGTTGTTATATTTGATTTTACAAAATTGGTCTATTTCAGTAACATTTAATTTCCTCAAAATTTATTCTGAACCTCTTCAGTCATTACATCACCACATCACTGATTTTTATAAAATGCCACGTGTGTCACGGTAAATTTATCTTAATGAAAAAAATATGAGTTTGGAAACAGCTCAACAGATTACATACAAATAAAATGTAGTAATAATAATGTGTACAATATAGCATAACTTCCTAATTGACAAAAGATGACCTTCAGAAATCTCACGTACTACTACAACAGTAGCTTGGTGTACTAACAGGGGAGAAAAATACTACTGTCCAAAAAACAATAGGAACTTTAGGCAAGACAAAAATCCCTGCCACAAAAATCTTGTTCATTATTAAAATAATGACTTTAAATATTTTTTCAAGTGAATTATTTATTAATCTTTCAAGGGCAGTAACCATTAACTACTCCAGACTATTCTAGCTAGTTCCAGAAATGCCAACTGGATTCGATTTACAGCAGTAAGTTTCTAAGGAAGAAATTAATCACAATTGCTATTAGTCACTCATGAAGTCTTCAACAAAAAGTAATGCTTTCTTCTGCATAAAATATTGACTTTTTCTACAGCTTTAGATTCTTATAAAAAAGATATTCACAGGAAAACTGAGCAACAATGTAAGAAAACTGCTAGGAGAAAAGCAAATATTTTTCCAACAAAATGACTCTTTTCAGGTATATATAATGTAGTACCAGTCTTTCAAAGAGCTGCTGGAGACATCATTTTCAGCTCTCCAGTTAAGTTCAGTTTTACAATTCGTGCTCAAAGTAGCAAGTTGATTACTTTTGTATGAAAAAACATATCATCCCATCAAAAGCAGAACTTACTCTGAATACAGATTTCTTTTTTCTGAAAAATTACAGCATTATTTTAAAAAAGTATACAGCGTTCTTTTTAAAGAAAACAAAACAAAACGAGATACTTATGAAACTCAGCATGGAGCATTAACCTTTGCTGTCCTGAGATCTTAATGGAGCAATATAAACTCCCAATTTTATTTTACAGTTCAAATTCTTTTGCAAAATTTATGGATATTTTTTATTTTCAAAATCCATAATCACAACCTGCCTATCTCTTTGTTTAGTAAAATGTCCTTCTACTGAATACTTCACTGAAGCCTTCAGTTTGATACCACTGCTTAACATTTGCCTACGCTTTCTTAGCAAGTACCAGATTTCTCAAGCCAACCAGTATATGAGCCACATTCAGATCACAGTCATCTCTCATGGCTGTTAGCTATATCTGCACATACACATTATGCATACGAATGAACTGTGATATATACAGTGAAAAGGATTAGCTTAAAACCCATAATTCTCTGATACATACTCAAGTTTTCTTGCACAGAAGAACTATAATAGAATCTTCCCCACTCAAAAGCAAATTGGATGTTCCAACAGAGAGCTTATATTCAGAAACATAATTGGGAAAAACTTCAACATACAACCATTGACTCAAGGTAATATAATTAAGGCGATAAGCTGCCCACAGATGCCCATTTTAAGAAAACTTCACGCTGTTCTTAATGGAATTAACTATTTCTGCATTTTCTGACAACCACCTTGCTATCTTCTGACTCAACAAGGATTCTACTAAACATTTCTACAGACTTTCAGACTACAGTCTTGACCTATGGAGAACAATAAAAGACACAAGCTAGTTTACAAAAGCATTGGTTGGCAAATCTTATCAGAAGAGTCTTACCTGGCTGATTAAAGAATCTAAGACTTTTTAAAATTCTTTACAAGGAATCCAGGCAGTCAGATAAAGACAGAAATGATAGGGCTAATAACTTTTCAGATGGAGCAGAGAAAGGAAAAGACAAAGACAAGAAAGGGAAACAGGGAAACACAGAGTAACAGAAACTTCAGAAGATGCAGTAAAATGAGGATGCTGCCCCATGGAAACACATATTCAAATCAGTTTACTGCCCACTAGGATCTGACAGCTTTTATTTCTTATTGAAAAGCAGAAGAATATTGGAAGTTTTATAAAAATCTCTTTGAAATCTTGTTACCATGGGGTAATTCCAGTGATGTGACAATACCAAGCACTATACGAATAGACACAAAAAGTGTTCAGCAGTTCTTAAAAGTTTCCTAGACAGAAACACATGACGTAAGACATTGTTTTATGAAACAACAAAGTAAAATAATTTGATGTTTTCATTAGAAAAATATCATGATAGAAACCTGGTTAGATTCAAAATACAGAAATCACAAATAAAAACGTATTCAGGTGTACTCTCCACATCTATCTTTTAAAACTTTAAACGTTTTGATTCCCACCAAGAAAAAAAAAACACACATTAGTAACTTTGTTAGTGCCTTGAAACGCTAAAAGAGAAAAACTTACACAGAATATTTGGGTTTTTATTCCTCACCTCTGACAAGGTTTCACCATATTCTACATTTCTTTCATATTTAACCTTATTTTGACCTTCTTACCCTTAATAATATTTTATTCAGAGCTAATTAAAATCTGTGTTCTTTAATCACAATGCAGACACGTTCTCGAATCTTAACTCCACTTTCATGAGGGCTTTGTTTATGCTTGGAAATGTTGTAGTTCTTCTGCCTTGAAATTACTGGCAAATCTATCAGATACATATATTTACATTCAGAACTGCTGCAAGAAGAAAATAAATTTAGAAGAGCATTTAGATTATTCTTTCAATGAAAGAAATGAAAATAAAGCAGCTTTTGAAATCCACACTGTAATCCTAAAATATCGGTCTTTCAAGAAGTTTAAAATCACAGTGTAGAGGAACTGACACTGTTCTATTATTAGGAAAAGATAATACTCTATATAAAAGTCTTAAAAAAAAAAAAAAAAAAAAAAAAAAAAAAAAAAAGAAA
>VXAB01011024.1:90801-171874 GCA_013399175.1 Odontophorus gujanensis
AAAAAAAAAAAAAAAAAAAAAAAGAAACAACAAAATCAGGAGAAGCACATTTGCTTTCTTGTAAAGTTAAATAGTAAAAAGGACAAAAGAAGTCCCATTACCCGTGTTGGACTGACTCCAGTGGTGCTAGCAGTCAAGACTTCATGTTGTGAATCGATAATATTTTTAATCTTCAAATCCAAATCTTGTACAACTTCCTCTACTGCCTGATAGAAAGGATCCCCATTGCTTCGGCCTTTCATCAAATGCATCTTCACTGTTGACAGAATTTTCCCCCCTGCGACTCTGAAAATAGGCACAGGGTCATCTCCACATTAATCTTGGCAGCACTTTAGTATACCTATTAGTGTTGAACATAGCTAGTCTTCACAGTTAATCAAAACTCTTCAGAGAACAGCTTTGATCTTTCAAATCAAAGAGCAGTGTGGAAGCATTGTCCAACATAATAGCCTGCTTAAGAAAAACAGAGATTATAAGAAAAGGTAATGAATTCAGCATTTAGTACTACTCTGACCTGCAACAGAAAACTAACTTTTCCATGAAGTTCAAAGAAAAGCATTTTCTTTAACCTGTAGTTACTGTTTCACTCATAAGCGAACAAAATGTTATGCTGGAACATGCACTCTAATTTAACATCTGATTAGGAATTTCAGCATTATGTGCTTCATGAAGGTTCTTCAAAATACCAACCTGCTTTTGATTTTGTTTAAGTAGTTAGTAATTAGACTAGATGAATGTTATTTTTTTACATTTGGGGACACAGTACAAATCTTCTTGTATAATTATGTGAAGTCCAGAAATATCCATCAAATTTTACATAAAAAATATCAATAATTGAATGCCAAAATATGTTTTACCATAGCCAAGAGCAAGGTGATGGCCAACTTTTCAACTTCCTTCACGCTTAATAGCTCCTACCTAATTCTCCTAAAGAGATACCTTGCAAATACAAAGACAGACATGTTTTGTGCACATTAAATCCTAAAGAGAAATTTCAGAATTTCTGCTAGGAACATCTCCATCAAGTGAAACTCTACCTGTCTAGGTTCATAATCCAAAATATAAAATAAACGTGTGGAGCTAAGGAAGAACAAGGACTAAGCCAGAGGAAAACAAGTTTGTTTATACTGTTTTCTGTTAAAATACATAGAAGGAATAGGGCCAGGCATCTTGCTGTTTTGGATTATTCTGGCTGAACAAAACTCCTGGTAAATAACTTAGAAGCCCTGAAGTTAATGTGAAACATTTTTGGCTTGTTTCCAGGTCAGAAACAACTATTCCCACATAGTTCTCAGTTTTAACTTTCACAGATTAAAGATTATTCAATTCACATTAGAATTTGCAGGCTCGTTTAAACAGATAAATGTTAGCTTTCCAGAAGTTAAGCATAATGTATGAACTCAGCCAAAAGGAAAGTCACCAGGTGAAGTCCCTCAGCATGAAGTCAAAAACCATACCAGATCTTAAAGAGATTTTTTTTTTTTAAGAGGAAAAAAATGATGCTTGAGATGCTTGTATACCTTGCTCCAAAAAACACAGTTCAGTCTAACCACAAGAGAATGAAAAATTCAAGGGAAGAAAAAAATAAAAATCATTCAGTGCAAGTTGTCAAGAGGTAAGAGCACTGTTGAAGAAAATTCTCTCAGAGATATATATAGGAACTCTAGCCAAGTCTCCTGATAATTCTTGCCAAACTGTTTTATTTCCTCAGGACTGAACTGTGTTTTCCAAAACAATACACTCAGATGAGAAAAGCATTAAGTATTAACTGAGTAGTATCAGATCCATAAATACTGTATTGAATCTAGAATTCCAGAACGAGCAGGTGAAGTGATCGGCTGAAGCTGTGTTTGGAAGTACAGATCTTTCTGCCTAGGGATGTTTTGAGCATACCAATATCATTATAGTTTAAAAATATTTTACATACACATTTATATGTATTTATATGTATATTAGTGTATACACACACACACGTACATACATATACACATTTAATGTGTATATGCTGGAAGAAAAAGGATTATTTCATATATAACAACTGGACACCCAATAAAAAAGATAATTGTGTTACAAAGTTAATCTCTTTTTCTCCCCATATTCCCCTTTATTTTACACAAAAGAGTTCCAGTTCCCCATCTGATATATGCAGTACTAATTGGAGCAAAGAAAAGGAAAAGTTTATTCATATTTTAATAAGAATTTATATAAATAAGTCAAGACATAAAATGTTCATCTAATATATGTTGTTTAGTTACTGAAACACTGTGCAACAGAATATGCATTTTACAACAGGAAATGATACTGAATAAAAAGTTATGCTGTGAATTTTGCTTTATTAAAGTATTGAATAAATTTATAAAATGCTGTATACACCTCATTGGCGCTATTTCATAAACTTGCTACAGAAAGCCATAATTGACCAGGTCTTACAGTTTCATAATGTATGATCAGGCTATTCTGAGTCAGAAAAGTAAGTAAGGCATTCTCTTGACAGTTATTCATGTTATATATCGGACAGACTGATATGGTTAGGTCACTATTCAAATTTAAGCAGTCTACTGTGGTAGATTATCATCTGTCCATCAGAAAAGACAACTCACTGGATCAAAAATGTTTCAAAAAGCAATAATCTTGAAGTGGATTTATAAATTAAACAACAAATTAAATTAATTAAAGTAATAAAATAAGTGACCTGAGAATCTTTAGATCCACTAGGAGGGTTTCACTGCTACTGACATTCAAGGAAGGCTTACCTGTAAGCATGAAAATAAAAGGAAAACATAGTAAAAATGCAACTTTTTGGGGTTGTAGTGGTGGTTTTTGTTTTGTTTATTGAAAAAGGAATCTGAATGCCAGATTACTTTCATACGCACTTCCTAGAAAACCGGTTGAATGTAAATGGACTGTAAAATATCTGGCATAGTACTACATAGGAAATGTTTATACGAATTAAATGATGTGGAAAACTGTTACCCACCTTGCAATTTGTAACAGCTAGAATGCCAGTAAAAGTTTGTTTCCAATATGAAATTATATCAACCAAATTATCTGTCTTAAAATCATTTTTTGCATCAGCAGATGTTAAGTATTTTAATTCTTCTTAATGCTGAAAGAGGCAGGCAAAACCCAATTGAATTCAAAACTAAACATTAAACCAATTAATGCAATTTCTCTAAGAGAATACAGAAGTTGGGAAACCTTGTCCTTTCCAGTCAGGGTGCCTGCTAACAATTCTCAGATCTCAGGCTGCTAACATGAAATATCCTAAAATAAGGTGCTTCAGTCTCACATCTTTGGTCTTCTAAGTCATATCATGTGAGGACTCCTTTCAAATCCAGTTAACAGCAAATCTCTATCAGTTACCACTAAGATACATATTTTAAGACAGTAATTTTTTTAAGGACCCTAATAATATGTTTTTCTTATCAGAGTCACATGCAACAAGATTTCTTTCTTCAATGTAGAGGAAATGGACCTGTGGGTACTGGTCGATGCTTGACTGAACATGAGCCAGCAGAATGCCCAGGTGGCCAAAAAGGTCAATGGCATCCTGACTTGTATCAGAAACAGTGCTGCCAGCAGGAGCAGGGAAGTGATCGTCCCCCTGTATTCAGCACTGGTAACGTCCCACTTCAATTGCTGTGTTCAGTTTTGAACCCCTCACTAGAAGGAAGCTAACACTTCACAGGCAGGCTCTATGTTTAATTTTAGAATTAATGTCTTGTTAGCATTTTTTTAAATAAACAAGTCAACCAGATACTTTAGATCAGCTGACCACTGTCAACTATTGGCCACTTTTCACCTTTGTTTATCCATACCATCAAATGTTTAACAAGAAAGACATATGAAAGCAATAATAGTAAATAATAAATTTGTTATCATGAACAGCTCCAGATCATAATTTCAGAAATAATCAATTAACACACTTCAGTAGTTTCTGACAGCAATGAGTAAAACATACACCATATTTCCTTATTCCCTTATAAAATTCTTCCATCTTCTTTCTTATAGTGATTCTCTATGTGCTTCCTCACTCTGAGATCACCTTCCCATTACAATTTCATTATGCCAAGATGACTTGTTTGCTAAGTCTGCTTAGGAACATAACTATCCAAGAAGTGAACAAGGCTCTAAAATAAGACTCTTCATACTTTCTAAATTCTACCTTCTAGAAGATTTCAGGTTAGGACTTTTCAGCTGGGAGAAGAGAAGGCTGAGAGGGGATCTCATCACTGTTTGTAAACAACTAGTGGACTCTTATTGGCGAATAAGTAGAACAAGGGGCAATAAGTAGAAACCGGAACAAATATATTCCATACTAAAACAAGGAATAAATTCTTCAGAGTGATGGAGCACTGGAACAAGCAGCCCAGAAAAGTTGAGGAGTCTCCTTTTTTGGTGATATCAAAGACTTGCCTGGATGCCTTCCTGTGCGATCTGTTGTAGGGAACCTGCTTTAGCAGGGAGGTTGAACTCAGTGATCCCTTGAGGTCCCTCCCAAACTCTACAATTCTGTGATTCTGTGTGATCTTTTTTCAGTATCCTGTTTTTCAGTGACGTTTAACACAAATAACCAAGGACATTTAAGATTTGATAAGAATTGACAGAAGGAATGGTTTACTACTGTCAGCATGAATCAGAACTAAAAGAGTACACAGTTCATGTAGCATTCCTCTCACCTGCCCTGTAGCCATGAAAAAAAGAAAAAACAAACAGATGTCTATATTAAGATAAGAATGTCTCTCTGAGAAAAAAGATAGATGACAAATGTAACTTATGTAGTCAGACAAAGCAAATTGAAATAGTTTACAAAGATATTGTCAAGGGTCAAGGGCTAGAAACCATAGCCTTTTTTATTTATTATACGTTTAGGAAAATATTTCAGAATTCAGGAACTCAATCGATATCCATTTTTTAAATTTGAAATTAGACAGTAGCAATTTAGTTCTATTCTCAAATGTAGAAAAAACAAACAAAACAAAACAAAACAAAAAAAACCTACAGGATTTCAACTAGTTTCACCCCACCGGAGGAGAAGAGCTGGAGAAAACAGAAATAAGAAACAATACAAAGTATAATTGCTCTTATCAGAGTAGTAACTATGCCTTTAAAGTAAACCATTTTTGGTAGTTATGTTATTTGCATAAAAATGAAAAAAATAGCAGTTCATCTTAACTTCAATAAAATTTCAACCATTAAATTTTATCAGTGGATTTATCCATGTTTTTAAAATATCTGTGAAGGAAAGAATTAACTATATCAAAACCCAGTACTCAAAAACTTCACCCCGAACAATGAACTTAAGCACTTTTCCTTTATTGGTGAAGATATTACTTTAAACCCTTTGGAGTTTTGCACTTTATTAGATCCACAATAAAAGCACAGAAAAAAAAATAATAATAATCCCATTGCTAAGTATTTTTCCATGTTGCTACCAACATTTACTCTATATTGTCATAAACATCTACCTCTGCTTTTTTCCACTAAGGTAAAAATGACCCTCTCTCTGGAGATGTCACCATCTGAAACATCTGGAATCATCTCAAGAACTTACTGACCAAAACATAGTTGGAAAATCATAAAGGTGCATCCCAGAACCTGCTTTTTTATTATAATTAAGTATATATATGTGCATACATATCTATGTATGCATGTATATTTTTGTTGGTGAATTAGAGGTGATGATAAAATATATACTTATCACATTTGTAGATGACAAAAAAATGGATGGAACAGTCAGTACTTGGGAGGTCAGTACTGCCATGCAGAGTGATACCTAGACAGACTGGTGAAAAGGACTGACAGGAACCATAAAAAATTCAACAGGAAATGCAAAATCTTGGAAAGAGATAGGCCCATGTAATGACACTGGCTGGGCAGAAACTGTGGAAAAAAACTTGGGAGACTTGGTGCATGTTCAGCAAGCTAAACAAGCCAGGAGTGTGCCTTGGCAGCAAAGAAGGCCAACAGTATCTTTGGCTGCATCTACAGTAGCGTAGCCAGTAGTCTGAGGAATGTGATTATCCTTCTCTAATCAGCATTTGTTGGACTGAATATAGAATGCTGTATCCAGTTTTTGGCCCCTCAGTCCAGGATAGACACTGATAAACTGGAGCAAGTTTAGTAAAGGGCTGCCAAGATGGTCAGGGTTACATGTCATCTGAGAAGTTAAGGGAACAGATTGTTCAGACTGAGGAAGAGAAGGGTTCTGGGAGATCCACTAGCAGCCTTCTGATACCTACAAGGAAGTGATCAAGAAGACAAAGACAGGCTGTTGGCAGTTAGTGGACAGAAAAGAGACAACAGGCATAAATCGAAATGAGAGATCCCAACTGGATATAAGAAAAAAGCTAATAGTCATGAGGACACTTAAGCAATCAGAACAAGTTGCCAAGAAAGGTGTTGCAGTCTCCATCCTTGAAGGTTTTCAAAACTTAACTGGATAAAGCCCTAACTATCCTAGGCTGAGCTCTTAATTGACCTGCCTTGAAGAGGATGTTGAACCGAAAGCTTTCTGAAGCTCCTTCCACAAGAATTATTTCATTATCTTAAGTTCAAGGTGTACAAAAAAGAGCAATTGAGCTGATAAAGGGTCTGGAGAACAAGTCTCATGGGGAGTGACTGAGGGAAATGGGATGATGCAGTGTGGAGGAGAGGAGGTTCAGGGGAGACCTTAGCATTCTCCACAACTACTTGAAAGGAGATCGTAGTGAGGTGGATGTCAGCCTCTTCTCCCAGGTAACTACTGGGATGACAAGAGGTAATGGCTTTAAGATGCACCAGGGGAGGTTCAGGTTGGACCTTAGGAAGCATTTATTCCCAGAAATAGTGGTGAAGCACTAGAAAAAGCTGTCCAGGGAGGTGGTGGAGTCACTGTCCCTGAAGGTGTTCAAGAACTGTGTGGATGTAGCACTGAGGGACATGGTTAGTGGAGATTGTGGGGTAGGGGTTGATGGTTGGGCTAGTTGATCTTAGAGGTCTTTCCCAACGTGAATGATTCTACAGTTCCAGTCATTTGCACATGCTTGCACAACTTTCCCACAAGTTTAGAACGCAAAACTCCAGAGCTGCGTGAAAGCTATTCAATAAACCAAAACATTTAGGACAAGATCAGATGATGTTTCATATGTATTCTCTCCTAAATACTACTGTATTTTAGGATGCAATCTCAGCCTTACAAAGGCTACATAAGAAACAGTATCTTCCCTACAAAGAGAAAGCTCTATGCTCTAATACACACGCATGACCAAGTCAAACTGTAAATCAACTGTAGAAGGCTGCTCATGGACTTGATGTGAAGATCCAGTCGAAAGCATCACACTTGCCCAAAGTTGATGGATGGAACACTTACTAGAATTGCTCACTTTAAATTGCTACTACTGTGAGCTGTGCAATAGTGTCACCTAGTGGACAGTACTCACAACAAAGTCAATGTCCAATTCAAGAAAAATCTACCAACTATGCTGCTCTATCAAATCAGTAGCAATTTTTAACCTTTGTATATAGATACATATGCATATGAAGCAACAATTGCAGCAACCAGTAATACAAATGCTTTTCCATCACTAAGTTTTGAGTCATACAAAGCTTTTATGAAGTTGAAAAATGTCATTTCAGAAACAGAAGTTCTGTCTGGATGAAAGAAGCATTTATTGTTTGCTCAAAATGAGGAGGACTTAAAAAATAATAGATGAGTACTGCAGGTTTTAAGTTAGATTATCGTAAAAATGCCTCCAGTTCACCAGGTGTAAGATAACCATTCACTTCACTGGCAAATGCAACATTTATGTGTTTCTTGTCAAGAGAGAGAAACAAGTAGATCATGCAAGTTCTCCACATTGCCCAAGATGTACAGAATCTGTAAATAGTTTTAGGGTTACAAGTTTGAAAAGATCCCAAAACTTAAAGGAATGTTCATGCTACTACTGATTCTTGAAAGTTTATTAATGTCTCCTAACGTTACACAACTAGAGAATGAGAAGAAAATTTTGGAGATTTGTGAGAGTATTTATTTTGCTCAGTGAATACTCCTTGTAAATACTGTTTGTTTTTTTTTAATATTTTCTGCAATCATATCGCCTTAAACTTTGTGTCTCACCTGAATCAAACCATAATAGTTTCATTAAATATTCACTGCCCTACAGCTTTCACTCATCTCATCAACTGCTCACTTTCTTTCTTAACTGAATGACTTGAGGATGAGAAAAACATCTTGTGTGTCTTGTAGCACAGAAAATACTGAGACCTTTAAAGCAAAGAAATAGCAATGCCACAGATATATTGCTCAGTTTCCCCCCAGTTTTTGAGCAGGCTCCCAAAAACTAAGCAACAGAAAGCTTTAGCTGCGCTGCTTTTTTTTTTTTTTGTTGGTCTTTTTCTTTTTTTAACTGTTCTTCATTCTATAGTAGTAACAGAATCAAAGTAATTTCTTTTTGTAAAACTGCTTCTTTTTGAATTCATAATAACTGTAAAATTACAGGCAGGACACGCAGACTGTCCCCACTCACGTGGCTTACTAAACACTTGCAAAAGGAAAATGGAGTTGTTTCCTTTTGTTCACAAATGCTGTGACCCTTAAGTTTGAGAACTTCAACATTCTCATGAATATTCCTCTGAAGACAGACAACAAATTGGTATATAATTGTATAAATTATCCTACAAACATTCACCTACTAGGTATAGAAACATATAAACACAACAGCAGTATTTTACATCATGCAGTTATAAAATCCATTTAGAGTTCAAGAAGAGATGATAAAAAATATAGTACAGCTAGCTTTTGCTCTTGGCAAACGGTACAAACAGTGACAACTACATACATACATATAATCTACTGAACAAGCCAGAATCTGATATTAACAAGATCTGTGTCCTAAAATGATATAGATTCTCATACCATCTATACAGAATTATGATAGAAACTAGAATGCTGAAAAGGACAGTAGGTACAGCAACAGGAATAAAAGAGAAAGCAATAGAATAAACAGAAGAATGATAAAATATTGTTTCCAAGTTCTACATAATTTTCCCAATCAGAAATTCCAATTTTCCCAAGAAACTACTGATTTTTCTCACGTTTTAAAAAGAAGGGCAATTAACAAGAGATAGCACGCTATGTTTCAATTTGCTGAATCATACATACTCAGAAAGTGGTCTTTTCTTTCTGCTTCAGTACTTAAAAAAAATAAGAGAACAGAAAGGCTAAATAACCAATGTCATTATTTATCAGTTCTCAATATCAAATAAATGAGAAAAAATGGACTCCTTCATAGGAAAGTAAATGTAGCGAGATAACAAAATAGGAGTAATAAATGAGGAAGAAAAAGATCAGTATGACTTCATCAGATGCACAAGATTTAAACCTTTTGAAAATCCATTTACACTTAGGGAACTAAGCAAACAGACATACGCACACAGATCTAGTAAAAAATTTAATACAAGTAACTGCCTCAAAACCTAAAAACTTATCCTAGCTGTTTTTCAAATATTTGTATTTTTTCAGTGAAAAATTCCAGATTTAAACATTTACAATGAAATAAGTGATTAGATCTTCTTTTGTTCCCCCCTCCTCAAGACAGACAAACAAGAAAAAGTTGCTCAAAAAGGCAGAAATAACAAAAATTCTATTACCTTGGATCTGAGATCTCACCAACAATTTCTCCCAGTTTATCAATAAAATTAACAAAGTTAGAAAGTCCCTTAACATGGACTCTTAGTGGATCAAATAAGGAAGCTGCAAAGCCTTTTCCTCCATGTTCTACTGTTCGGATAAAAGATGTTGCCATCTATTAGGAGAAATATTTGGAAAATGTACTTATTTTAAAGTGATTTCCTACAGATTTACAAACTGCATAACAGATGAATAATAGCAGAAATCTAATTGAAATCAGCAGAATATCTTAATTGCAAGCTTTTTACATCTCACCATATACATTTGCAAGACCAATGCTTAAATGGTGTCACAAGCTAAATGAAAATGACGCAACTGATTTGATATTTACGCTGACAACTTGGAAAAAACTTTATTAAAATAGCATAGTTTTGATGTTGCTGCTCTTTAAACGTTTGTGCTGGCATAAAAACAAATCTTATATTGAGAGGGTTGCTAATGGCCTAGGAACATTTAATATAAGAACATAAAAATTGACCTGAGAATTATATTTATTTTCAGAGATACAAATAAATGCCATGAATACTCAAAGCTTCTAAAAAATTATGCTAGTTAGACTCTAGCATCACAGACATTCAGTTCTGAAAGTTTGCACATATTTTATGTATAGTAAAGACAATGAAAATGAGACATGTCCCAACAGCAGTTGTCCTGGTTTCAGCTGGGACGAAGCTGATTTTTTAGTGTCTGGTAGATGCATGCAACATCCAACAACCCTTCCATCCTGAAGGATGGAGTCCAAAGTCACAATGAACTTCACGGACAACGTAAAGGAATGGTCTAAAGACTATGAGAATGGTATCTGTGTGTTTATATCGAAAGGCAGGAATGGTGACGATAATTAATTAGGATGTACTAGAAAGTGTGGGACCCAAGTACCATGTAAATGACATAGAATAAGGAGTGGAGGTTGACCTGGTTTCAGCAGGGACAGAATAGTTTTTCTTCATTTTGTCTGCAATGATGCTATGTTCTAGCTTTAGTGGAAAAACAACGTTGATAACACACTGATGCCCAAGATGCTGCTGAGCAGTGGTGCACAGAGCCAAGGATGTTTCAGCTTCTCATGCCGTCCTGCCAGTGAGAGGCTGGGGTTGCAGAAGAAGCTGGGAGGGGACAGAACCACGACAGCTGACCTAACTGGTCAAAAGGAAGTCTGTACCATATGACATCATGCAAATATAAAACCAGGGGAAGTTGAGGTGAGGAAGCTGCTCCTGCTCAGGGTCTGGCTGAGAATCAGTCAGTGGGTAGTCAGTAATTGTGTCGTGCATCACTTGCATATATAAATGTTCTTTATTTACTATTTTTATCTCATCCTTTTCTGTCTTAGTAATAGTATTACCTCAACCTATGAGAGCTACTTTTTTTTTTTTTTTTTTTTNTTTTTTTTTTTTTTTTTTTTCTGATCCTCTCCTCCATCCTACTGGGAGGCAAAGGGAGTGAGCAAACAGCCATGTGGTGCTGAGTTGTATGCCAGGTTAAACCACAACAGCAGTATACTTTAGAGTGTAACCCCTCACATTTTAAGGCAACACTTAAAATAAATTTTTCCATAAAAGTTAAATATAAGAGTCTAAAACACTTGACAGATACAGTGATATTAATTCTACTTATACAATTTAATTTCAGACTACACAGTTAAATTATAAAGCACTTAGGACAGTAAAGAATATAACTGGAATTACTCTAGTGAAGAGAATAAACCTTCCAGTATTCCTGCTTTTGCACTAAAGATTTCTTCTGGATAAAGTATGGCTCACAGGACCTTGCCTTCCAACGGAAAGTATTCTGGCTTTGCAGGACTTCTACAAGACACAGATGCCAGAAAAGACAACTTCCTTACACAGTAGAGAAGTTTCTCCTTTGGCAGCTGTGAGGAAGAAGTAATAAATCCAGTCCAAACACATAATTTTTTTCTTATATACAATTTTAACAGAGCGTTAGGAACTCAAATAATTAATCCTGGCACTGAGATTTCACAAATTTTCCATATTTTTCAACCATAAAATCAGAAGCAGCACTGCAGCTGCTTCATTGACTTTTACATGCCCATACTATTTTTCCTTGGTCTACTGTTAACTGCACAGATCCCACTGTGTATGCAAAATTTGATTATTTGAATATGAGGGACCACAGTGATTCTTCGGAGAAAGAAATCTTACTCATCTATTTTTGAGATGGTTCTATGCTGGCTTTAACTGCTCTAAATATAAACTCACCTCACATACAAAAATTCTTTAGATCCAAGCCTCTCTGAGTACTGTATATTGATGCTGTAGTTTTTTGTGTTCCTACATAAGGGAGAATACCATCCTTTGTTTTTTTTTCTCTTCAGCTCTGTGCCTTTAGGAATAACACGAGCAAGAATATCCCATATAAATCACATCTTGAAGAATGTTTCAAGACTGATCAAGCTGTAAATTATTGGCAAGAATTACACTCCAAAAATTCTGAGTCAAAGCAGAAAAAACTGTAATACTGCCCCACCAAATTTTGGTCTCTTTTCTATCTACACATCAAACATAGGATTTTTTTCTTCAGATTGATCTACAAAAGGCATTTTGTGCAAGGAAATGTTAGGTTACAGTTTAACAAATGCACAGAAAAATAGTGTTTTTCCATTTAACCGAAGTATGTACTTGCTGCACTCTAAATGTATTATTAATGGATTCATTTTGTCCCGAGATTTTTGTTTTTACTAGATCACATTTTAGGATTGTAGAGGTACACAGGTAGAAATTATTTTCTGTGCATCTTTAGATCTCATGATCAAGCAACCATCCATTTCATCAGATGAAATCTACTGTGTTTTATTTATTTATTTTAGCCTTGAAACTCTCTTTATGATGGTATTTAACTTGGCTTGCAAATGTTAGTCTTGCAGATGAGACTAAAGCAACATTTCACATTTATAAGTTTATTTCATTATCTCTGATTCTGATCTACACCAAATTTCATTGGATTCACGTACCAGGAAAATTGACATTTTTCTCTCCTGCGAGGCGTGTTTTAGTTTAGTGAAGGCTTCTCTACCAAGTCCTCTGTCAGGAACATTTAGAATATGAGCCAATGCCAGATCATCCTTTGAATTCACCAACAGGCTTAAATATGAATAAAAACATTTCTTTGCCAAGAGTGTCACCTGTATAAGAAAGCATCAGCATTAATTGGTCACCCTGCTGCTAAATTATATGTGTGCTAATGATAAGACTTTTATAAAAGTGTCTCACTTTGGATAATTTCAAATTATTACTTCATATATGGGAATTCTGGAAGTACTGACAACAGAAAGTATGATTAATACACATTAAAGTTATATATTATATTTGAATCTTATGTATTATAATTACATATATTATATTTGAATATTCACACTGAAACAGGTTGCCCAGAGAAGCTGTGTGTTCCCCATCACTGAAGGCATTCATGGTCATGTTGGATGGGACCCCAGGCAGTCTGATCTGGTGGGTGGCAGTCCTCCTGCCCATGGAAGGCATTGGAACTAGATGATCCCTAATGTTCTCTGCAAATTAAGCCAAACTGATCTCGAGGTATTAAAATTGGGTATCTATTTCTGCTTAGAAATCTCCTCACAGATATTTCTTTTATAACCCAAAGTAAAATTCTAATAGTGTGAAACCACATCAAGGATTTAGATTAATTTCAAATAGCCTAGAATTTTCATCACCTCACCAGCTGCACGTCAGATTCACTTATTTTAATCTTGACTCTCAGGGATATCAATCACAGAACTCTCACAGATTGAAGAATTAAAATTTTATATCCATCTCCACCCCCATAATCAAATTATATCAATGTAATTACTTATATTGTAGCACTGTTCAGGATCCTGCAAGAAAACAGTTCCAGAACTGAAAAATATAGCTTTATCATAAGCAAAAAAAAAAAAAAAAAGAAAGAAAAAGACCAAAAAAAGACCATTGATGAAAAGAAAATTAATGAGAAAACCTTTATTTGCTACAGATTTTTTTCTTATTCAATAGGAATTCAAAAATATGTAGGTGTAGTAGGACAGATTCAAGAGAAAGAAGAAAGGGCTAGTAATATCTTTACTACACACATCAAAGTCAACCAAGCCATTAGCTTAGTGGTAGAAGTGCTACTGACAGAAGAACTGCAGTGAAAAAACAGAAAAGCACCAAACTGTATTTCACTAAAGCATTATTTCATCCTGATATCGTATGCTAGAACAATGTTTGCTCACATGTTGAGAACTATTTTCTGAGTTGTACCTACACATTCTATTGAAATTGCTACTTACGATGAAGAAAGTAAGCCTGGAAATGACAAAAAGCTCTACCATTTCCAGTACTTCTATATGGTATTCTCAGATTCTTGTCTGGGGGTTTGAATCAAGTATTCCCAGAGAAGACTCCAGTCATCTACTGGGATAAACAAGACTTGCTTGCTTTGCTACAGCTACCACTACAGCTGCTATTCAGATTTCTTCTGTAAGGAAGAAAATATGACTTAGTGAAAATAAGGTGATAAAAACTAATAAGTCTGCATCACTTAGCACTTTCTTATATTTACAGAACATTACAAGAAAGAGAGAAATAATTTTTACCTTCACATTGCTCTGATCCTGTCTGTTGACTGGTGTAGAAGGAAGAACAGAACCATTACTTTCTGATACATTCATCACACCAGAAATAAATTCTAGCAGTTGAACCTTCAATAAAAAGAATTGAATCAATTTAAATATGAAGTTGACTAAGAAGCAGTAGCATTAAAAGCAAGTGAAACTGATTCCTTACAGTTTGCTAGTGTGCTGAGTGTCAAAACTTACTTTTTCTTTAGTCTTTAGAAGTACAACTGTTTTGAGAGAAATGAAGTGTAAGATTCATATTAACTAAGAGATCTTGTATGTATTTGTAAGATACTTGTACTAAAAGCAGCTGCTTATCTTTCACAGAAAAGATAGCATTACACCATGGATATGAAAAGCCCACTAACAGTCTCATGTTCTTTACACTGAAAAGAGAGAAGTAGAGCTTTCTGAACTTCATTCAGCCCTCCTTGTAACTTCTTTTGCATCCAGTAATTGGAATGTTGAGTGGAGGCTCTGAGTTTAAGGAAGCAGGTAACTTGTTACAAAAGATTCCTGTCATTGAATCTTGTAACAATATAGGTTTAAAAAAAGACCTTCTGAGACCATCTAGTACAATCCATGGTGTAAGGAGGACCAGTTAGACCAGTGACAACTTTGAGCCAAATTTTTAATATTTCTAAAAATGAGATCCCACATCTTATCTCAGAAATCTGTTCTGGTATTCAGCTACTTTTTCACGGATACAGTTTTATTCCTGTCTCAGTAGGAAGAGTTCCTCAAAGCTACTGAAATATTTTACCCTTTATTTTCTAATTTTCTCTAACAATTCAGTTCACCTTCCTGCAAGCAGACAGATAGCTCTTTGTCATTTTTCTTATGAGTCAGAAACAGTTGAATTTAAATCCAAAGTTTTTTCTTTTTTTTTAATTACCAACATCCTTCATCTTTGACCTTTCCATGCTCTAGACAGCACAAAATCAAACTCGTGGCATGCTTGTATTTCAAAGCTTTTTAGTTGCTACTAACACAACCCAAACATTAGCCCAGTCAACATGGGTTCAAGACAAGGAAGTCTCATCTCACTAATTTGATATCTTCCTACAATAAGATCCCCTGGTGGACAAAAGGAAGACAGATGTAGGTTTTCTGGATTTCAGCAAGGCTTTTCATATTGATCCTCACAGTCTTTCTGGATAAACTGTACAGTTTTGAGACAAACAGGCACATAGTACACTGGGTGAAAAACTGGC
This sequence comes from Odontophorus gujanensis, assembly GCA_013399175.1. Taxonomy (NCBI): domain Eukaryota; kingdom Metazoa; phylum Chordata; class Aves; order Galliformes; family Odontophoridae; genus Odontophorus; species Odontophorus gujanensis. The sequence continues at coordinate 106,298 of VXAB01011024.1, forward strand.
TGAACAGTAGGGCTCAAAGTGTTGCTCAAAGTGTTCTCCAATGATAAGGACTACATCTGGTTGGTGGCCAGTCGCTAGCAGTCATATTGCTCAAGACTCAATCTCAACACCTTCACCAATGATATGTATGGAGTTGAATGCATCTTTCTGAAATTTGCTGATGATACTCAGCTGGGAGTTGCTGTTGACTCTCTGTAGAGACAAGAGGCTTTAAAAAGGTATCTGCATTGATCAGAACACTGGGCCTTTAGCAACAGCAAGAAATTTAACAAGAGCAAATATTGGACTCTGCTTTTGAATAGAGTAATGTCAGACACATGTACAGACTGGGAGACAAGAGCCTGGAGAAGAGTCCTGCAGAAAGGGACCTGGGGGTTCTAGCAGACAGCTAGCTCAGCACAAGCCAGAAACCTACCCTGGCTGCCAATAGGACAAGCAGCACTTTGAGGTATATTAAACAAAGTATATCCAGCCAATCAAAAGAGATCATTCTCCAGCTATATTTAGCATGGATGCCACCTCACCTCAAATATTCTGTTTCAGGTTCCGTGTCCTGAAAATGACATTAAAATACTTGTGTATTGTGTGCAGAGAAGGTCAACAAAATTGGTTAAAAGAGCTAGAAGGCACGTCCTATGAGGAACGACTACAAACACTGGGTTTTTTAAACTGGTGAAAAAGAGGTTGAGGAATGACCTGATCGCCCCTACAATTTCCTGAGGAGGGGAAGTGGAGAGGGAGTTGTTAATCTTTTTTACCTTGTGTCTAGTGACAGGTCACATGTGAATGATTCAAAGCTGCATTAGGGTAGGTGCTGACTAGACATTATGAAAAATTTCACTACTGAAAGATTAGTTAAACAGTGGAACAGGAATCGAGAAGAGGTGGCTGACATTTCATGCCTGTCCATGTTTAAGAGGCATTTAGATAATGTTCTAAATGACTTGTTTTAGTTTTGGATCAGCCCCAGAGTAGTTTAACAGTTGGATTCAATTTTTATAGGTACCTTCCAACAGCTACTATGCCATTCAATATATTTTGATCTGATAAAGATTAATCAAATTTGTGTTATTTTCATAGTGAGTCTGAACTACACACTACATCTTCTCTAGCCTAGAGCACGGCCGTATGTGCAGAGTTACAATAACTGAATTGCAATAAACTGCAACAGATGCTTGACTGTGTAGCTGAAGTGGAATCTCTTCTGATTCCTCAAAAGCCATCAAATGAAGCCATGTGTAGTATATGGAGGGCTTTTTGTGTTTCAAAGTGTTATTTTTATAGCAAAAAATATTTGGACTGCATAGCAACATATATCCAAAATTCTGTAACATTAATGTAAGATCTGATCCAGTCCTATCAAATCTCTACAGTTCAGTTTTTCTTTTTCTGGCAGAAAAACTTCTGGAGAAGAGATCTACACATACAGCAGGATGACAAAGAAATAATTTTTTAATAGTTTTATGATTCTTTAAAAGATTTAATAACACATCTGTTCCCCCTACAGAAAAAGCAAGTAACAATTCAGGACTTCTGCATATATTTTAGAAGCATTGTAAGTTCATAACCTTTATCAGAAATGTCAGAACGAGAGACTAATCAAACAAAATACTTACAGGGGCTATGCTTTCATCTTCAGGTACAAGTGCAAGAGCACAGCACTTTTGAAACACATCTATTATATCTAACATATTGCTGCTTGCTAAGAAGGTATGATAGACCTTTTTAAAGTCAGCATAATTTTCAGGTTCTTCCATGTTCTCATATGATAATCCCAGTTTGTCGTGTAGCAAGTACTTCCAAGTTTCCATCACATCACTGAGTGATACTGCAAAATCTCCATGGTGCTAATAGAACAATAAAAAAAAAAAAGTTTTGTACTTAGTAGTTTTAAAAATTACTTTAAAACAAGTTGCATATATATCTTCAAAGAAAAACTATTATAACCTATGTATTTGTAATGAACAAAGTATTAATTATATCTGAAGTTCTTCCAGTGCTTTCAGTTGACTTTTTGGAATTTGCAGTCTTTGATCCTGATTTTTAAAATACTAGGAATATATTTTGAACTTTACTGACAGGAACAGACACTGACTTTCACAATCATAAAGTCAATTATTTGCAGGAAGAGTTTTCATCATGGCAGATGTTTGTATTCAGGAAGTAGTAAACACAGCCCTACTAACTTGCTTCAAGTACTGACCTGAGAAAACATATCCCATGCCCAAATAAAAATGAGCTTTTTTTTTTTCTCCAATGATAATAGACTTCTACTCCTGCATAATGTTGCTAGAGTTGCCACAGATCTAACAAATGTGTTAAGGCAAACCTAAGTACATGGTTAGGTCCAAAAGTAATGCCTCCTATTTTATTTTGTGGGCTCATGACATCATAGACAGATGTCAGTGGTATGGCAGTAGAGGCTGAACCTTCCCACCGGTATTCCATTACACTTCGTTGCTGTGTGACGCAGAGGGGCAGTCTGACAAATCTGCATCTGACATGGAAGTGCAGATGAAGCAAAGGTCTGTAATTGAATTACTCCATGCGGAAAAAATTGCAGCCTTTGACATCCAATGAATGCGAGCACAGTGACGCAGTAGGAGATGCATTTTGGTGGTGGCAACAGTGGGTCACCACCACTGATAAAGTTTTTTTATTTATTCATCTTTTACCAGCACAGCATGTAGGCCCTTGTTCATCACTTATGAAAAAGCAGAGCAAACAGTGGCTACAAAACATGCTTTGTAGCCGAGAATTTGCTCTATCAAGTAGTATTGTTGTGCTCTTTGTATTTATCACAATTGACATGTAGGCATTACTCTTGGACCGATCCAGTATCGTAATTAACATTAACTATATAGTTTAAAATAATCTTACACCCATCTTCTGGCACTAACAGAGCAATTCAGTTACATGCCCATGCACCTCTCTCTTTGACTCCCAAAATGAAAAAAAAAATTACAGCTTAATGGTCAATTAGGAGATTTAATAGCAATTAACAGAGTTAAACTGCAAGTGCACATAAAGTGGGCAAAAAGTGGCAAAATGTGTAGAACAGTAAGTAACAGCATGTTATCAGCAACAGAAGAACCTTTTCCTCCTCTAGGCAGAAAGTAAAACTAAAACTACAAGAAAATAACTTAAGAGTCTTGTTTCACAGCAGTAGTCCTTTCCCACTTATGAGAAAAGAGTTCCCTGTTGACCAAAGGAGCTGAAAACATCAAAAGAGAGGAATAAAATAATATTTAATTCATATAACACTTTACTATAAATTTTTAACTGATTTACATTGGGAGAACTTGCTTATTACTATACTTACATGTAGATGTGTTTCACCAGTGGTTAATTAGACCATCTTTATGGGGTTGTCCCTTTCTGGGTATGAACTGTGACCCACACTCTCTCCTTTTTCCAGACCCAGAGCCTGAATCTGTTGCACAGGGGTACGGGAGATACTGCTCCTTCTCTTGGCAGAGAAGAAAGGTCCAGCCTCCCTTGTCTTGTCTGTTCCTGCTGCCTGTCTCATCAGGGGTGAGAGCTAGCTTAACTTCTTCCCCTTGCAGATTTAAGTCAGGGCAGTCATTCACTTTGTGTTATATGATTGATACCATGCATCAATCTCTCTGATTCCTGAATTTTAAGCTGCCTGTTAATTTCTTCTTTCAACCCAGCCACTTACTGGAAAAGTTTGTTGAGAGGGGCATAGTTGCTATGACATCCACTTCTGCCCTCAGGCCCCAGAGAGACTTTCAGATTCTGGAGATCCCCACAAGAAAAGGTCAGGGCAGCAATTTCACTACTCAGGAAGCCTGTTTAGGTGTATACATCTGCACATGAAGGTTGCGGTCATCCTGTCTAGGTTACAACCTCTATCCAGCCATTGCAGCATGCAGTCACCAAGTTTCTTTTAATAGAGAGAGCAGGCACCCTCCAGCCTTAAACCACCTCTCCTGTTTGGTCGCACTTCTTGTGGTTGCCTTTGAACATAAACAGATGGCTGCTGTAGCTCCTGACCCACCCATGTTCCCTCAGCTGCTCTCACAAGGGCTGGGAGCTCCTGGCAGCTTTCTTCTCACCCTGGGGACTTCTTGACCGGAGGACAAGCCCTTATCCCACACATTTCAGTGCGGAATTGAAGTAATGTAATCAGACAAAATACATGGGTGTTTACTAATAAAGTTGAGGATTTACATAAAAACTTAAAACACTTCTATTCTCCCAACTTGGTGTTCTTTCCTTAAGCTCTGACTTGACAAACTGCTTAATCATTATTTTACAGCATCCTGATGCATCTAACCCTTAGATCAATAACAATACCAAAAAGACCAAAATACAGGATGCACTGAGCCCCAAGAATGTAAAGAAAGAATGCCAACCTGTTTGTTGACTTCAGCCATTGACAGTTGTAATGCTGTCAGCATGCAATCTGCTCCGCATACAGTGGTCCTTTCAGAGTTAGAAAATAAACGCCATTGCCTTCTGAAATATTTGATTAAGTTTAAGAGCTTTTGCTGGAAAGAAATCATCGCCTAGAGCAGAACACAGAATTAAGAGAAATAATTGTAAATGCTAACATGCGAGGCCTGTGCGTGCCTTTGTCTTGTGTTAAGTTGTGCATATGCTATTTCTTCTTCCATATTAAGTCCACAAAATGGAGTAACCACAAGGAGAAGGGGTAGAAAGTGCTCACGAGTGACATGTTCATAAAGATCTCTTGTTCTCCTTGCATATTTACCAACCTGTAAGAATATCAGTTGACAGGATTTTGTCCCTACAAAAGGGTAGCCTTGAACGCCCCTAGAGAGCATATATCACGCATTCAGACTAGCGCCTATGAGAATGGTTTCTATACTTAAACAAGAGACGCACGATCGCTTCCAAAACTTAGCGGATGAAGAGATACGCCGGAGTGTTTTCGTTACCTGTATACAAACCTCCCCTTTTAAATCATCTAANAGCGAGCCTTGCTGAGATTCCCTTTCCTGAAGGGAAAAGCAGGGAGTTGTGTGCGTGTCTGTGTGTGTCTGGGGCGGGGGGGAGGGGTGGTTAACGAGCACCCGCGCGGCGCAGTTGTCCGAGTGGTGTTTGATTCCTGAACATCACGGTTTTTGTTGTTATTATTGTTGTTTTTAGTTAAAGTTGGTCTGAAGTTGGATTTCACAGGCTGAGGGGGCTGGAGCTGTGCAACCTGGAGAATACTAGGCTCTGGGGAGACCTGTATCTGGAGGGGGGCTGTAAGTTGACAGGAGTCTCTGTATCTGGAGGGGGCCGTAAGGAGCCGGGGCAGGGTCTTATCAGGATCTGTTGTGATAGGACCAAGGGAAATCATCTCAGACTAAAAGAGAGGACATTCGATATGAGGGAAGAAGTTTTTTTTACAACTGGAGTGATGACGCGCAGGAACAAGTTGCCCAGAGAGGCAGTGGGTGCCCTGTCCCTGCAAAAATTCAAGGTCAGGCTGGTGGGGCTCTGAGCACCTGTTTTAGCTGTGGCTGTCCCTGCTCATGGCAGCAAAGTTCATCTAGGTGGTCTTTAAAACTCCCTTCCAACTCAAGTCATTCCATGATTTCTGAGAAGGCTTTAAGGAGGACTATTGCAGATTGGATTAAAAGTTGTGTTTGGCCTTAGGAGCATATCTCTGCAAGTTATGACCTAATCAAAGTGCTCCTGCTCCGACAGGGGGGGATTGAGCTAGATGATCTTTTGAGGTCCCTTNCCGACTGCGTCTCTCCCGCTCACCTACAGCCACCACCCGCACAACCAGCAGGACGAAACCAACGCCGCTCACAACGCCGGGCCGCTCTTATCGGCGGTTTTCATTCAAACCCTCAGCAGCCACCCAATGGGGAGCGCGAGCCCTGACCCGGAAGCGCACGGCGGCCCGTGGGCGGGAGGTGCCGCTTGGCGGGAGTAGCGTGTGCGGTGGCCGGTGGGGGCTGCAGANGTTCTGTGAATCTGTGACTGAAGTATGTACATTAATGGGGTAGCATATCATGCTAATGAATAAACAAACATTACAGATATGGGGAACTTCTTTGTGTCTCTGTGATGTCCCCATCAAACCATGCTCTGGCTTGGACCCTAAGACCTTCAGGTCATTAACACAACAAAATACATTGAGAAATGTTACATGCAGAAAAAAGTAAGTGATTTTTCAAAAGGCATAAGCTAATATAAAAATCTGCAACGGGGTTAAGGGGGATGGTTCCAGAATCAGCTAAGTATCTAATCTGCTTTGACTGTTTGTCTTGGAAACTGCTTGAATAGAGTAATGCACTAATTCTGAGGGTATACTTTGTTTCCGATGAAAACAAACTACTTTTGTTCAAGTACAGAAGCATAGTGGCTCTGCTCTGTATGCACATGGGTTGTCTTAAGTCATGAAACCATGCTGAAATATTCTGCAGGACAGTGTTCTCATTTGCAATTTTGCAGCCTTAATTCTGCTTCTAATTATATACCCACTGTCTTTTAAAAGATTGTAACAGAGAAGAGAATCTGAAGGTAACAATACATCTTTTTTTTTTTTTTTACATTTGATTGAAAACTTAAGCATTCTGAATGTGACTTTTCTGGTGTGTAAGGTTAATCTCATTGTGGTCTTAGGTTGCTGGCAGTAGCACAAAATCTGCAGTTTCTGATGAAGTCTCCAGAAGTAGTTTTGAATGTATGGTATTTAGGTTAATTAGTTTAGTTAGTTCCTCAACTGCTGGAATTATGTGCTAAATATATAAATAGTGAGCCTAATTTGACAGTCTGTGTCCTTAAATAGAGCGTTATAGGAATTTGTGTGTGTGTGTGTGTGTGTGTGTGTGTGTGTGTGTGTGTGTGTGTGTGTGTGTGTGTGTGTGTGTGTGTGTGTGTCTGTGCCACAAATACCTTTTTTCTGTATGTGAATGTATAATGCATGTTTTTTTTTAATACTTTCCATATAGGAATGTAGACCTTCATCCTGGGAAATACATCACTTCTGTGATACCTTGATATAGTTCCCTGAAAATGAAGCAAGATTCTCTTAGAAATGCTGCTTACACTGTGGACTGCGAAGATTATGTGCATGTTATAAAATTCAATCCATTTGATAGTGGAGATGCATGCTCCCTCATTGCATATGGTGGCAATAATTATGTAGTTGTTGGGACGTGCAGATTTCAGGTTAGTTTGTGTTTGTTGATTTTATTACTTTCACCCTGAAACTCTGCCAGCACTTTTGCTGGTAAAGTCCGAAGCTGACTAAAGTTGCTTTTCTGTCTTCTCTTCTACCTGTTTTACCTAGAAGCACTGTGCTTGTTTACTAGATTAATTAATTACCATATTAATGAATCTGGGATATTTCCTAAGAAATTTATACAAAGTAGTATAAAATTCTGTCTTGCTGGTATGCCTTAGAGTTGACTGCAGTGAAAGCAGGCCTGTTTTCATGGAAGATAACCTAGTTTTAGCAGTCACCAACATTTGCAGGAGATAGTATCTGGGAACTTAAGCAGATAGCTTTGGAAATAGTAACTTCATATTTGTAGCACAAATCTCTGATTTTTGTGCTCAGTATTGGACTCTGACTTCAGACTGCAATCATTTCATGGATTTCTCATGTATTTTCAATAAACTCTTTATTGTAACAGGTACATCAAACTTTGAAAGCCTTTCCATTTCGTATCAATCCAAATTGTTAGAAGTCATGAAGATGTTATTCTGGATTAGCTAACTGTCCTATTTCTATAGGAAGAGGATGCAGAAGTGGAAGGCATTCAGTATAAGACACTAAGAACATTTCATCACGGAATCAGAGTTGATGCCATAGCATGGAGTCCAGAAAGTAGACTTGATGCTTTACCACCCCAGATAAGGTATGTGGAATAATTGAGTACAACAAATCTTTGTCATTTATCTGTTTTCACTAAGTTCTTAATATTGAACTAAGATTAAAGTGTATGAGTGGAATCTAAAGAAATTGCTAGTAAAGTCTCTGAACATCATTAGAACACCAATTTCATTCTTATCCTTGATTTGTTCTGCATCTGGAGCTCCTTGCCCTTCTCTCCATGCAGTGAATCAGCAGTAAATAGTACAGTTTTTTCCTTATTCATCAACTTAATGGATCTAAAATGTAGTTTGTCCTTATGTGTCTGGGCTTTTCTTTGTCTGTTGAGTGCAGGTTTTGTACGGCTGCTTCTGATAAGAAGTTAAGGCTGTTTACTTCAGACCTGCATGACAAGAATGAATATAAGGTAAGAGCAACACAGTTCATTTCAAATATTTCTTTAGTCTCTAGTGGAGTCTCACTTTCTTCAATATCCTGTGTGAGGTAGAGCTGAACTGTGGCACATCCATCATCTTTAGCAGGCTTACGCATAGTCTGAAGATATACTCTTGATCAGAATATTGTACAGGTGAATTTTAAATACAGTGTTAGAAAAGGTTCCTTTACATAGAGACCTGTAAATTTTTACATTGTATTGGTTATTGGATTCCTCTATTATTGAAAATGGGTGTACTGAACTCTTACTGTGAACAGGAAAGTTGTAACAATACAATCTAATACAGTAGAAAATGTAAAGAATACTGAATTAAGTACATAACTGCAGACAGCTCACAAAACATGTCCATGGACCATCATTTATTTTAACTATATAAATATAGGAAATATATAAATAAAGGAAATATCTATTTCAGATACATTTTTACTTCCTGTTCTTTCAGCGTAGTGTTCTTAAACCAGTTCTGTAAGAGGTGTCTGGAAGGTCCTTTTGCTTTCAGTTTGCAACAGTCTAACCCAGGCCATCAACTAGAACTTCTCGGTGGAGTATCTGTTTTGCTGAGTAAGAACACATAGCTTCCAGAGAAATACTCTGTAATATATCTTCACATAAACACACCTTTGGTAATTCATTGGCTTAAGCTTCTAAACTACAAGTTCAAATAAACAAGTTTATTCTATAGAAGAAATATTTTAAACTATTCATTACTGATTATAACGAGATTAAAAACAGACACTTCTAAAATAATTATTTTGAATATGCTTGACACAATTATTTTCTAGCTTGCTGTCAATATTAAAACCAGAGAAGCAAAGGGTACAGCTCAGTAGCAGTGTGAATGCTGGTTTTGTTTCAGAATAGAATTTCTGTGATGGGTTACTGTTTTCCTAGTTTTGACAAGGCTTATTTTCTGGTGTCTGACCAAAACAAATGAAACTTTTAAAACATGCACTTCTGATTTAGGGGAATTTGTTACACAGTAGCTTTGACTAAGTGCCTCCAAATAAATCAAAGTACCACACTTACATTTCTATTAAAACAACAATTATTTTTTTTATACAAAAAGATTCTTTGCAGAATCTTTCATCCTTACGATTTCTTTCTAATGCAAACTACATGAACTTGCAGTTGTAAGCTTCTACTGCAAAAGTATGTCCATTGCCTAACACATCAGAATATTTTTAGGCAGATAGTGAGTGTTGAGAACACAGAGAATGTATTAATACAACAGGAGTTTGATGTGAGAATATAGTATTTAGACTGAAAGACCCCACTTATAAATTATAAGAGTTATTTTTACCAAAAAGGAAACGGTCATAATAATTTAACTGAAGTCCAGTTGATATAAATAAGATAACCAGTGTCCAGTGCAGACAGAAGGATCATAAAAGTTTGGTTTATTTATTTTTTTCAGATATCATGAGAGCTTCTTTATTTTTGACGCAACATAAGCCCCAATAGTTCTTAAGTATTATGCAATACAAATAAATACTGTTGACAAGAATTTAGCAATAAAGTTATTAGTTCTGTTTATGCCAATTTTATCACTTGAACTTAATACTTCCTTAGCGAAGCTCTTAGTCTAAGTCTAAAGAAGTAGTAAAATCCATACTGTTACTGGATCAGGCTTGACCTAATGTTTGAAGTAATCAGCAAACAGCTAATAGTGTAGATTGTTACCTGAACAGTTAGAATCTTATTAGTGAAAAAAGAAAAAAATCATTGTAGTGTGTTTATATTGATTAAAATGAGAGCATGTTCTGAATTTTTTTATTTTTTTTTTTATTAAAAAGTGGGGAAAATACTTTCTCTAGGTAATGGATGACTGCTGAACTATACACTTCTCATTAAGAAAAAAGTAACACCTGATCCCTATGTACAGTATTTTCAAATCTCAGGTGTCCACAAGTATTCTGTGAGCTGTGCTGAGTTAATTTTAAATAGTTTGATACAATTTTTTCTTAGTATTAGTCAATTGAAACCTCAGAAAAGCTATTTATAAGCCTGAGGTTGAATATTTTATGAACGCATGCAAGACTGTGATCCGTTGTACGGTGCACACTTTACATACAGGTACAAAATGTGCAAGAAAGCTGAAGGAATTATGTGATTACATTTTGACTACAATCTCTGAACATTTTGTCTTCTATAGTAAACAATTAGTATGTGTTGCTTCTGGAGGGATAGACAGAGTAATCTTACTTTTTTTGCCCAGTGGAAAAACTGTCTTGATGTAATTATCAACAAAGAACTTCAAGCATACTGAGTTTTCCATTACTTTGTCAACACTACTAATCCAAAATTTATGGGTTGGATCAACCCCAGAACAACAAACAAAAGGTAAAATACGACTGATGGATCTTTGTGAAATCTTTTCTTGTTCTGAGGTTTTCATTTGGAAATGAATTGTGGCTTTCTTCTGCTTCAAATTTTGTTTAATAAAAAGCATATTTCATCAGAACTGTGGATGTAAAATGAGGTAGAATGTTTGAATTTGGAATGCTGGAATTTTTAGAAGACTTGCATTTCTGTCTAAGTAGTTTAGCATCATCTAAGGGATGTATTCTTAAAATCCACAGGGTTTTATTAAAATTATGGCCTATTGGAAGAAACAAAGTTGACTGCTAAAAATGGCTTTGCGTTGAATTGATGAGACATGCGTAATTTTTAGAGGGGGAGCTTAGTTATTGTGCATGATTTACAGATTTGTTATTTTTCATTTTTTATTGATCGGTTACGTAGCTCATTCTGAGTAACAAACATATAAGAGACTTTTTTTTTTTCCTTTAGAAAGCTGTGGAGGTGATTGTTTTCATTTGACATTGTTTTCCTTTGTAATCTCTTCATGTCATGCCATGTGTGCCATTATGTAGTGGATATTTTTGTCTTTTTTTTTTTTTTTAATGATACTTTGCTGGGCAGAACAGAAGCAGCCATGCCTAGTGAAAAGGATGAAACAGGCTGACCTCTAATTTAAGTGAGACCATAATGAGAGAAAGCACATATAAGTCCTCAGGCTGACCAAACTGATCTTTATTAGCTACAGATTTTCTTATTGAGACAAGAGATGAATTATTCATATCTAGCAAACCATGCAAATGAATCTGAAAGTACTTCAAATTTTGACTTGACCTTAGGTGTGATGAGTTTTGCGTACTCGCTTAATGCTGTATATCTGTTCTTTAATGTGGATTTTAAAGGTACTGTAAAGCTTTAGAGATTTGTGATGTCTATAGAAATTTACAAAATGATTAAAAGAATGGGAAAGGAAACGGCGTCTTGGTTTGGTATTATGGGCAAACACTGGAAAGCTGAGAAGCCTTTGAAGCAGGAAAAAAAAAATTGCCAACTTTCACTAAAAGCTGGCATTCTGCTTTTCATCCAGAACACAAGTTATGTTGCTGTGTTGGTTCTCATTATAGGTAAACTATTCTTGGTACTTTGAAGTAAGTATGTCATGATTAATAATTTCATCTAAGAACAATTGCACAGTAATAGTTCCCTTTGAAATGGCACTTTGATACAACTATAAATATTTGGTTGTGAGTAACAGTTTACCTCTGTGTTCATACCACGAGCGCTCATATCCTATCATTTGAGAATGATCTATTAATTTTACAGTAAGTCTGCACTATAACCGGTTTATCTTATTCTTCAGCACAAGAATATAAAGTAAAGAGCACAAGGCCCCCTCTCAAATGTTTAACAGAAATTGTGATTAACTACTATGATGTTGTGTGGCTTCCTTATGTGTTCGTCCTCAGTTTTGGTTTTCTTAAAGCTTTCAGCATGCTTTATCCTCTGTTACATGTTCTTTCATTGAGACTTTTTCACCTTTTTATTCTTTTGCCTTTTATCTTTTGATCCTTTGTCGTCTGCTCTTGAGCTAATTTTGTGCTACTTGCTTGGGAAAGGAAATATACTGAACAAATGATTGGATTGTTGCTTGCTCAGGAAGAAGAACCCTCTTGTTACTTGCAGGACTTTGTATTAAGAATTCTTATTCAGAGATGAGAGTTATCTACAAATAGACAGAGTTCTTCAAGATATATAGCTCGTGTACATTTAGTTCTTGCCTATCTTCCTCTCTTTGTCTGAGTTATCTTCTGCCTTCAAAATTCAGTGGTTAAAAATGGATATAATAGTTCTGATGCAATCTTTTTACCTCAGTCAAACAAGAGCAACAAGCTAACCTTTATGATAACTTAAAGGATTAAGTAGTAGAGGTCTGTCCACCTACAGTGTGAATATACATGAGTTAACATATTTTAAAGATCTCCAGTTTAATGACAAGTATTTTTTTTCCCCTTCCATATACTGCGAGATCTTTACTTTAGAGTCACACATTTTCCTGTTGGAATTGTGTGGGTCTATTTAATGCGTTGTTGATGGGTGGGACAATCAGCTCTAAAGTAAAAGTATTTCTTTTTTTCTGATTGACAGACATTTGATGGGCACTCAGATTATGTTAATGACCTGGTGTTTGCTCCTAAAGAAGGTCAAGAAATTGCAAGTGTAAGCGATGATCACACCTGCAGGTATGTGTTTTGTTCAAAACATCACTGAAGTATTAGCATTGGCTTTTTTTTCTGTGGTTATTTACATACTTGCTTATTTCTTTTTTATTACATGCTTTTTACACTCATTTTTTATTAAAACTTCATTTTGGAAGGGAAGACCAGTCTTGTTAACTGGGTTATGGGAGTTTTCATTTGGTTGTTGTGTTTTGGTTTCTATTTGGTTTATTTTCCAAAGCAATATTTTAAACTTAATAGATGAATGAGAAGAAAACTGTTCTGTCTTTGAATTAGTGAGAAAATTATTCTGGGGGGTACTGAAAAACGCCAAAACGGTAATGCACTCACTGGTCACAGCCAACGTGTTCATGAGGGAAAAGTCCTGTTTAACTAACTAAATTTCCTTTATATGCCAAGGTTATCCACCTAACTGACCAGGGGAAGCCAGTTGCCCTAATCTTTTTGGATTCCTGCAACGCCTCAGCTACTGTTTCTCACAATATCCCTTTGGACAAAATGTCTGGCATGCAGCTATACAAAAATGTAGTGCAATGGATGAACAAGTGGTTGAGGGATTAGACTCAAAGGGTGATGGCAAATGGGGTTATATTTCATGCGTTACAAGAAGTAGTCAGTTACTAGAGAAGTTTTGCAGGGCTCCATTTTAGGACTTATTCTCTTTAATGTTTTCATAAGTGATCCAATTGCAAGACTTGAATGTACATGATGTTTGCAGATAATACTAAATTGGAAGGTGCTGTTGACTCCCTTGGCAGTAGAGAGGCCTTGCAGAGAAATGTTGATGAATTGGAGGGCTGGGCAATCACCAACCACAGGCAGTTTAACAAGAGCAAGTGCTAAATTAAGTAGCTGGTATAGGGAAATCCTAGGTATGTGTATAGATGGGGATGGGAGGCTGGAGAGCAGCCCTATTAAAATGATTCTGTTTTTTCTAATTGATGACAAGTTGAACATCAGCCAGCACTGTGCCCTGGCAGCCAAAAGGCCCAAGCATTCCCAGGGGTGCATCAGGCCCAGCACTGCCAACTGAGCGAGGGAAGGGATTGTTCTGCTCTGCTGTGCAGTGCAGTCTCACCTCAAGCACTGGGTGAAGTTTTGAGTGCCACAATACAAGAATGGCGTTTTAGAGATCATCAAGAGAAGAGCTCCGTAGATGGAGAGAGGTATAGAGGGCAAGATAAATGAGGAGTGGCTGAGGTCTGTTGGATTGTTTAGCCTGGAGAAGAGGAGGCTGAGGAGAGACCTCACAGCAGCTGCAGCTCCTCACAGGGAGCACTGAGCTCTGCTCTCTGGTGACAGCGATGGCCTGAGGGAATAGCATGGAGCTGCATCAGGGGGCAGTCAGGTTGGGGGTTAGGAGGAGATTCATAGATGCATTAGGTTGGAAAGGAGCTACAAGATCATCTAGTCCAACCATCCTCCTATCACCATCCTTACCCACTAAGCTACTAAATCAAATCCCTTAGCACCTCATCTAAACGCTTCTTGAACAGCGCTAGGGATGGTGCCTCAACCACCTCCCTAGGCAGGCCATTCCAGTGCCTGACCACTCTTTCAGAGAAAAAATTTTTTCTCAAATCTAATCTAAATCTTCCCCGGCGCAACTTGTGGCCATTCTGGTTCTTCACCAGAGGGCAGTGATCAGGAAACAGGCTACCCAGGGTGGTGGTCACAGCACCAAGCTGCCAAATTTCAAGAAACGTGTGGATAACACTCTCAGGTGTACCATTTAATTTTTAGGTGGTCCTGTGTGGAGCCAGGAGTTGAGCTTGATGGTCCACATGAGTACCTTCCATCTTGGGTTATTCTGTGGTTATGTACGCTGTCAATTTCCCCTATGGGGACAGGAATAAAAAAGTCTTGAACAGGAGATAGAAGGCATGCACAGCTCAGCACTGAACCATGCATTCTCTATCCATCCATTCTGTTATCAGCTAAATCAAGTTTAAAACTAGCATTTACCCCTGTGAACTTATCCACTTATGCAAACCTATTAGCTTTACGGGGAGTTGCAAATATGTCACCTAAGGGCAGTGACCTACCAATACAATGGTACAGCCAGCTTATAATGCTATCATTACAGTTATTCCAAACCCATGTTTTTTCCAATTGCAAATAATTAAATACAAGGGAAACATGGTTAAATACTCTGAAAAACATTGATTAAGGTTTTGTAGTTCAAGTTTTTCCTTGTTAAAACATCCTACATCCCCCAGTTCTCATGCACGTGAATCTATACCACTGCTGCTCTACATCCATACAGTGCAGCTCAGATTTCAAGAGTTAGGTTGGCAGCTGTGCTGTACAGGCTTAACAAGTCATTGCAATAGTGGAAGAACCTTAAGCACCATCATCTTTGACTTTTCTTGATATAGCTGTGAGAAAACAAAAAGTTGTCTCAATTTAGGAACTGTTTTAGGTATTCTCTGATTATGTGAAGTTATCACCATATTGATTGCCACAGAAATGACCAGATAAGACTTGTGGGAGAGGGAAGAGGGGGAAGGCCATTTATTATTTGAATTTTTTTTTAAGTTAAAACAGAAAGCAAAGGGGAAAGATCTTGTGTCTGCAGCAATCTGCTACCTGCTCAGGGAAAAGGGAATAGCTGCTAGAATGATTATCTTGTGTGCAAGATTTTGCAAAGGGCGGATCATCAGCTGGTATAGACCATGGTCTGTTAGCTTTAGCTGAGTTACTCTGTTCACAAATTTAAAATCTAAAAGGCCTGAGATTTGTAAATACCCGTAGGGAATTCAGAAATAGTACTCTGACCAGTGGGCAGATTTTTAAGAGCTACTCTGTCCATATTTCCAACAAAGTCATTAGCAGTGAGTAGTAGAAATGTATATGACTTTATATTCTTAGCTTGTTTTGATTTATTCTCCATTCTTGATATCTTCATTGAACCTAAACTAGTGTTGGGTTTATTCAGCAAAGAGCTATTAGAAAATGTGGCATGTTTAGTTTTATGAAGTGATCAGTGTTCCTGGTATGAAAGAGAACTGTTTTAAAATCAATAGGCTAATTGTTACTAAATTAAAAGGAAATACAACTAATTAATATATACAATATATACTGTCAGGAGTTGAGCTTGGAAACCTTGAAATACAGTTATGCAGTAAACCATAAAGACTATGGTTAAAAGCCATGGGAAGGAAGTTACTTTTTTTTTTTTGGCTACTTGAGATCTTATTTTTTTCCATTCATGCATGTGGAGCATTAAGACATTTTTTATTGAATTTAAAGGTTACACTTTCAAAACTAATGGAAAATGCATTCCCTCAGACTTACCAAAATCATTCCTTACTTACTGTGTAATCTGCTTCAGCAGTAATGTAAGAAGACAAATGGTTTTTCTGTCTGTGTTTAGTTTCTACCCTGAAATTTTTCTCAGGGTACATCATTTGTTAATACCTTTGGAATGAAGTACTAGAACAATTAGCACAAGAACATGGAGTTTCAAGTATTTCAGTATTATTCTGTCAGAGTTCCACTTCTGTGTCTTGAAATAATTAATACTGCATCTCAGTATGTACATTATGTAAAGGGTCATGTTTAGATCTTCCCTTGTTTTCTCTCAGCAGTAAGTGTAGCAACTTGTAGTGGATATGAGTTTTCATGTGTTAAACTATCTTGCCACAAGGTACTGCAACAGTGATGTCTTGTAGCTGGGATTTTTTTTCTTCAAGTTGTTGGAGGACAGCATAAATCAGATGCCTATTGAAAAGAGAGTGTGGTATTATATTCATTGTTTTTACCTATACGTTGGATACCACGTTGTTTTTATGTCCTTTTCTTGGTCTTGTAACACAAGAACAGCTGCAAAGTAGATCTTGCTAGTTGAACTTCTTTTAAATTAAAACAAAAGACAAAAAAACAAAGGGGAAAGATCTTGTGTCTGAAGCCATCTGCTGCCTGCTCAGAGAAGTTCTTACTTGAATACTACTGGTAGAGAAAATACCTAAAATAACTATTGTAAATCAGTGTTAAACAAGAATGGGTATTCGGTTTATTGATAACTCAAATGTGATACCATGGAGCACAATTAACATAAAAATAAAAGTAAATATGTGTAAATAAATATCTTGTATTTAAAAAAAAGCTAATATATTTCTTTTGAAAGTCACGAACCTGGTAATTATCATCTCATTGTTTTCCTTTAAATCTTGATTTCTTGGTGTCATAAGAGCTTCTTCAATTAATAAGAAAAAAAGTGGTAGCTTTAAGGACTGTAATGCCCTACATTTTGAAAGCATTATGTGTTTGTGGTACACACTGAACATTTGCATTAGGTATAGAAATACCTGCGTCCCACTCTGCTAGTAAGGAGTTGGTGAGTGGACCCCTTTGTGCACCATTCTTTAAAAATAGATATATACATGTCTGAATATTTTCGCAATATACTTCTGCAGGGATTCATATGTAAAAATGTTTTTTTTCTGATACTTAAAGCTCTTGTAAGAAGTGTACAGGATATGTTTGGGAAACACAATGAGCCTGACGCTGCTTAGCTGTTGGTTGGTAGTTCTTGACACTATCTTTCTTGAATTACTTCATATGACATGTCAACCCGTTAAAAATTATTAGTCTGATCTGCATCATAAAAATGAACATTATTTTTAAGCCACTAAGCCAGACTGCAGAGGTGGATTTTGAATCTAATTGATGATTACCTCCTACTCCTTCCTCACTGAAACGAAAGATTTACCGTCAGTATCAGGACTTAAATAATGGCAGCATGGCAATTTTTTGTGGTCACTTTTCATGGAAGTGGTCATAGTCCCACGCCTGCTACAGTTTGAGAAGTGTTTTGATAGAGCTCTCAGAACTATGGCTTGAATTTTGGGTTGTCCTGTATGGAGCCTGGTGTTAAACTTGATGATCCATATGGGTCCCTTCTAACAGGATATTCTGTGATTAGAAAATTAGATTTAGTTCCTATTTAGACATTCGTGGGGGAAGGTTTGATAACCACTGGAAATGCCATTAGCTAGAATCACAAAACTTACTGTGCTGATTTTGCTGTGTTCTTTTTCTTTTTATGTTTTAGTTACATTGCATAGGTCTTTCACTAGACAGTAGTCAGGAAAAACAGTGATAATTCTTGTTTGCTGCTTTGTTTGCATGTTTTTAGTCATGTGGTATTTTTTTTAATTTGTTGTCAGCACTTGTTGCACCTGTCTTACCTTGTTTCAGATTTTGGTCATACTGAAAAGTTGCCATTCTCACTTTAATTATTCTTCCAAATTATTATTTGTATCTTTGTATTGTTAGTGCACTAAGTTATGGATTGCAAAAAAAATAAGCAAAACGAGTATTCCATGTTATTCTATCTTAATGTGTTTGTTGTGGCAAAATTCCCCATGTCCCTTCAAATTATAAATGTTGTACCAAAATGCTCATCTTTTTAGAGGTATGCTGGTCACATTTATCAAGCTAGTTATGCATTATAATTGATGAGAATAAATGAAGGTCTTGGATTATTTTTAGCACTTAGTCTTTTGCTTTGCATGCTTTTTTGTATGTATCCCTGTCTGTTCTTCATA
This sequence comes from Odontophorus gujanensis, assembly GCA_013399175.1. Lineage (NCBI taxonomy): Eukaryota > Metazoa > Chordata > Aves > Galliformes > Odontophoridae > Odontophorus > Odontophorus gujanensis. The sequence goes on from VXAB01011024.1 coordinate 124,646, forward strand.
TGAAGTCATCCATGATTTCTGTTGTACCTTACAGTCATGAACCAACTATTAACCAACAATTTTGGTTGTACTTTACAATCACTATGCAAATATTAACCAGTCTCTTATGTTAGTATCCAGTCAGCATAAAAAAAGAAAAGATACCACTTTCAAAATGTAATGTTTGCAGTATTGCTTCAGTCTGAACTTAGGTATGGATGAATAAGCCTTTAGTTACTAAGTTTTAAAAACGTTCAGAGAAATTTATGAAATGGTACCAATTTCCTGTGTGACATGTTATGACTTACATTAAGGGTCACACAGTCCTAGAATGCAGTCTAGCATGTAAAATGTTTTAAATATAAATCATTGCATTTGATTTGTTTGGCAGTTACTTTATGTTCCAGAAACTCACTGACAAAATAATAGTTGAATTTCCAGTAATGGTCAACCCTCAGAAGCATTTAGTTTTAGGTGGTCTACATTGATAACTCAGAACAGCTAATTTATTTTTTTTTTTGGTTGAGAAAATACAACTGAAGCTTTATATTATTGCAAAAAATAGTGCTTACTCTCTGCCTTTGCAATTTTAAGAGTATTGCAGGAGTAATGCTAGCGTGTGTTAGCCTCCCTTAGTCTGAGCACACGTATTAGTGAAGAACAGTCAGCCAAGATGGCTGAGATGGTGCACGTGCAGTTCCCATACCTCTCACACTTCTCCCAGTGCTGCAGGGCATGACCAGGACTCCATCCCACAGTTAGCCATGGAAAAACTGATCAATGCTTGCATAGCCAAGTAAATATTAGAAGAAGCTAGAGAAACCATAGATTGTAATGCTGAATTTGCATCTAAAAGATTAAATTATCTACTTCTTTAATAACATCAATGTTGTTGGGTTTTTTTTACCACCAAAAGAAAGTGATGAACCTGGGTCAGCTTTCTGATAAACTATTTATGTGTATTTCTTAAATCAAAAGTAATTGAAGGAAATGCCCTTCCTGCACAAACTTAGGAATTTGCATGCTGCGTCAGGAGATGGTTAGGACAGTTCTGCACAGAGGACTACGGTTAAGCAACACAGATGAATTTCCACTTCTCCCAGTGCAACCATTTCTGTGGTACATTTGGTGCAATTTACTCAGTAGGTTGTTCTGCTACCGAATTCTACTACAGATTCACTGAGTTGGGCAGTGCGTTACTTCATTTTTTATAAAAACTCAAATTCTTTATTAGTGAAGCAAAATGAATTACTTGAAGCTATCCATTACACCGTTGTCTTACAAACAGCAAGTGGCAATTTTTATGGTTCCTCTTGAGCCTTCTCTTCTTCCATGTCTAGTTTTGTATTAGCTTAAATACACTGCAGAATATAATTTCTCAATTCTTAGTTGTTTAAAACTAAATGAATTTACTGAGCATGTGTATAGATAATTTTTGAGGCTTTCCATTATTCCAGCTTTGACCTTTATTTCAACTTCGGTTATTCGAGCTTTTCTTCTTTGAAATTATTTAAAAAATAAATAAATTATTATAATTATTATTATAATTATTATAAGAACACCCACAAACCCAATACCGAGACTGTTCAGTAATACTTGATGGAGGGAAAAGGATCAATGCAAGGATGATGTAATGCAGAGGAACAAAAAATAAGAATTTTGGGGGAAAAACAGACAGTAGTTTGTTTTGGTATGAAACATGGTAATGTTAGTGAGGTTTCATGGGGTTTGAAAGTAAACCAAGAGGTTCAGTCTTTACAGATTGATTTATGCAATAGGAGTTTGGAGAAAACTGAATTTGTAGCATCTGTAGCTGATTTGGTTATTACCGAGTAACCAGAACTCAGTTTAGCTAACACATTGGTCTTTGCAGATTTGTAACTTGTGTTAGTAACTAAGAATTATTTTGAAGTGTTAATTGTATGTATTTTAAGAATTGCATTTTAATGTTCTGTAATGACATGGATGTGATGCCTTCAGTCAAGGATCTATTTTGATGTGCACTGTCTGTTTCTTTCCAAAATTAAATGATATCATGTTTTTTTTACTTTGATAAATAAAGAAGGAAATACATGTGGGGGGGCATTTATCCTTTCTTTCCTTTCTTCATCTTGTGTTTGCTACTAGCTATCTGAACATTCTGACAAAAAGAGATACTTGTTCAGCATTTTATAAACAACAAAGTCAGGGAGGTAGAAAGCATAAATTTCTGTCTTAGCACCTAATAACCTCAATCACTTCAGGGAAGGAAACATGATGGCATTCTTCTTTGGCCAAAATGATTCACCATCTTCTGTTATATCATTATTTTCTCCGTGCACAGTAAATACACATGCAAAGTGTTGATTTGACTTGGACAAATCTACAAGGCAAAATTTCTGGCAATAGAAGAAAGTATTGTATGTTTCTAAATTACCTAATCAAGTAGATATTTCATTTTTTAAACAGTTGTCAGGTTTTTGTTTTGACTTTTTTTTTTTTTCAGTAAGGACACTGATCCCTCAAGATTAGAGACTGTATTTTCTACAGAGAAAACAAATATTTGATCTGCTGTGGTTTGGCATAAGAAAATAACATCGTTCATTGAACATACTTACTTTGTTCCCATATATTTTGTCTAGACTTATGATGTATTATTTAAGAGTTTTTTGTAATCTCTAAAATATAGTGCTCTAAGCACCCTGGTGAGATATAAACTGAAAAAGTCTGGAGGAAGTCAGCAAAAATCCTCTAGAATCAACAATAATAGTGCATGGCTACTCATCTAACTCTGATGAGTGAGCAGAGCACTGTGCTTAAAAATGTGACTGTTTCTAAGGGTTTATGTGTCAGTAAGGATGGATAGTTGTATATATTTGCATTTGAAAATGCATTTAATGGTGTAGAGCCCTGTACTTTAAACTGATGTACACAACTGTATGCTGATTTTGTAGGAAAAGAGGCAGTTGAGCAGTAGCTGTGGGGTAAATAGTCTCTGTTTTGGTTTTGTTACATTTTATAAACCCAGTAGCTTCATGGCTCAGTGATGCTCATTTGGAAAGTATCCAAAGAAAATCCAATCATCATCTAAGCCAGCTTTGGTGTTTCAACATATGCTTCCCTGTCAATCCATATTGCTGTTGTCCATTTTTATTTTTCTTAGTATTATATATTTCTGCCTGATACATACTGTAGGTGCTTCTCAAGGAAAAGACTAAACTGACTTGCATGATTTATTTGTTGAAAGCTTGCCAAGACCCATGGTAGGCAAGTGTACCTCTGCCACAGATCCTTTTGCTTACCTTAGCTTCAGTTTTAGTTTCTTGTATTTCCATTATTCAGTTTTGTCCTACCAGGAAAGAAATGAAAATGTATGTAGTATGCAAGCAAAATACATTAGTGCATCATCTTATCTTTTTCATGATAATGCAGATGATTTAAATTGCTTGGTACTTAATTCTGGGTTGTTTGTATCAGCTAGACCAATGGTGATCTTCCCACTTTATGGTGCTGTCTGTTAATTGTGCCATAGTACAAAGGCTGCAATATCGAACTGAATAAAGAGAGAAAGTATATCTAGATTTCATGCCTAGACAACTAAGCTTGTCAAATTATTTGAATGTTGCCTTTTCATGTAGAGGGTGTGTGTCCAGTTCATCTTTTTTAAAGGATGTTACCTTCAGCACTGCTTGATTTTGCAGACTTTTAGGCAAGAGTATTAAACATCTGCACATTTCATTCTACATGTTTTCTTCTTGAGGTGATTAAGCACAAACAGTGTTTGCTTTGGTCACTTCCTTTGTTGAATGTTTTAAGGCACAAATTTTAATGCATTAGCATTCTAATACATAGTTTAATACTTCACTTTTTTTTTCTTTAGGATCTGGGATTTGGAAGGAAATGAGAAGGCCTGTTTTGTTTTACGTTCTCCTGGCATGAGTGTTTGCTGGCATCCTGAAGAGGCATTTAAGGTTGTGCTTTGCAGCTCTTCATCACTACCACCTTTATAAAGCAGGAAAATTTACTTCTCTAAAGTATGAATTTTGATGCTACACTAAGGCTTAAGTGGCTAAAGTTCGGGGAGCTTGTGCACATTATAATTGGGTATTGGTGGAATCCGCTAGCGTGATGTCACTGTAAATAACCTCCCATGCTTACTCTTCTCTTTTTACCCTGAGTCTCTCATCCCTTCCATCAGAAATGCTCTTTCTTGATTATGTACATCAGTTATTGTTGATTACTATTCTGCTGATTGCATGTTATCTTACAGTTATCAGAGAAAAGTTTCCATTAGTCATGGTAACAAGACTTACCATAACAGGCTCCTGTAAGGCAAGCCAAATATCTGTTTGAAATTACCAAGAGATTTTTCGTTTTGTTTATCTTGCTTGGAATATGTGAAACATGCTGAAAAATCATATAAAAAATGATTCTGTACTTATCTGTTCATTGCACCAGGAAGGATTGGTCTGTTGATATATACCAAGTTATTTGGCTTCATTAATGGTCCAGTCCTTGCAATCTAGGATTTACTACTTCTTTTGTGTCAATAACTGCCTTAAGGAGCTGTGCATAGTTTTTCGGATTACCATGAAAACACACACTTCTAACAGGAAAAAAAAGCGGTCACATCAGGTATCAGAATAGTTTCATAGCAACAAAGGATCCATATTCTCCTTATACTTGCCACCAACATGTGGTCCTTACTAAGAAAACTAGAACTGTTGATTCAGGTGGCATAAAAATTGAATGTTTGCTGTTTGCTACTGGCCAGTGTTGATAAACAAAATCAGTTAGGTGTGAATCCAGGTATTACAGTTACATTGATTGGTATCGTTTTGTTGAACAGCACTATCTCTTTTAGTCAGTTCCTTGTACTCAGAACAGGAAGTGGCTGGGAACTGGTGCCGCTAAGCACCAAAACATATATACATATGTGTATGTATATGTATATATAGATAGAATTGTGTAATCCCTATGTACAGTGTGATAGGAGTATAATTAAAAGTATAATTTATAATAATATTAAAAGCCCATTTTAAGTCCAAATATTACTATGTCCTTGAAAGTACTTTGGGTTTACTCTAGAGTAGAAAAGATTAAAAAAATTCTCTACTTGTTAAGTTTACAAGGCTCTATTATTTCCTCTTACAGCTGATGGTAGCAGAGAAAAATGGAACAATACAGTTCTATGATCTAATTACACACCAGGCCATTCTCTCCCTAGACTGTGAACAGACACCACTGATGTCAGCAGACTGGTGTTTAAAGAACACTCTCAAAATTGGAGCAGTTGCTGGAAGTGATTGGCTAATCTGGGATATCAGTCGTTCCAGGTATTTTTTTACGTGTAGGAGATTAATTTCTTTATTCACTCCTTAAGTGTCACATGAAGAGATGCAGCTACTTTGCTAATGTAGCATTTAATTTCAGTATGTGTTACATCACCTATTCAGTTAATAAATATTCATAAGAAATTATAAAATCAGTACAGGTCATTTCCTGACATTCTTTTTCATGCTTACTTCTATCTCTTAAATAACATGGTGTTTCTTTTTGTCCATTTGAGACAGCATCTCTCCTGTTTGTAAAGTTTGTTTATTAACATTTAGTTCTAAGTCATAAATACGTAGTTGTTGAAACATAATAAAGTCACTAATGACTTCATTTTTCCTACTCCAAATTGAGATGTAAACTACAGGAAAACTCAAGTTTTCCATCAGCTTCACAAAGAGTAGACAGTATTTCCCTTTCAGTGTTTAAAATAATTGTTTTTATATTTACAGTATGATTTGTAGTTGTTTCCAGAATGGTTTTTTAAATGGAATGTCTCTTTTAAAGTTATCCACAGGATAAGAGACCTGTCCACGTTGATCGAGCCAGATTATTCAGGTATAAGTGTTGTCTCAATTGTGTGATTTTTCTTTTTCATATAAATCTATGTATAATCAAGTAGTTGTGAGTTTGGGGGCAGTTGTGTCTCCTAAATAATTTTTTAGGGGGACCTGGTGTATAAGCTTTCCAAAAGTTGTGAATGACTGATTTATTTTTTTTCTGTTACACAATAACATGCACACAGGAGTTTTGTAGTAAATCATTTACAAGCCATTCCTCTGAATTTCTTTGTCATCAATGGAATATCTGATGGCTTCACACAATCCCAAGTGAGAAATCACCAGTTTGTGTGCACTTCTGGTAGTCTGATAAGGAGATTTGAAAGGTACATGCATTTTATTCGTAGGTGGTCCCGAGTGAATGAGCATCTGTTTGCAACCATTGGATATCCAGGAAAGACAACTACTCAACTGCTCGTTCATCATTTAGGACATCCCCAGGTAAACAGTTGAATTCAGCTTTTGGGTGGGATTGCATCCATTCCTTTCAAACCAAACACATAAATAGCTAAAAGATAGAACTGAAAAATAGCCAAAGCCATCCTGATACACTGCTTGGCCTATCTGTTTTATTTATTATCCACGCTATAGAAAAATCGCACTCCATATTTAGCCTATTAATTAAAAGGCTGCTTCACTTACCCTTTTTCTTGGACACATTTATGCAAAAGGGGAAAAAATCCCACACATTTAGCCTGTTATTAATTTTTTCAGTATTTTTAATTCTGAAGATGCAAAAATCAAATAGTTATGTATTTTTCAGCTTTAAATTAACTATATTATTAACAAAAGTATATCAAGGCAGGGCATGTGAAGCACAAAGAGTATTTCTGATTTTGTTGAAGTTAGTATACATTTACAGAGCTTACAGTGAAATATATCTCTAAACGTAGTTAGTTGTGAGTATGCTTAAATAGCAGGAAATAATTTCATTAAAAAGATTTCTAGGTTTGAAAGCTTGCCTATAAAGTAATAGTGTTCTTAAAAGTGATGAAAATAGTTGAAAAACACATGATGAAGTATATTCCTACATCTTACTTAAATATAGTAAGCAGTTACTACATCACAATAAAAGACAATCAGTTTTTTCACTTTCATTTCTGATGTATTTTAACTGTATTTTTTTTAAGGAGTATTACATATATATGGGAACTTGTTCATGCAACTTCATATATGTGGTGTATGTGATAAACTGTATTGATACTTCTCTTTTTTTTTCTTCTTCTTCTCTTTAAGCCCATTCTTACTGGTACTGCAGCTGTAGGATCTGGATTGACATGGCACAGAACTCTTCCATTATGTGCAGTTGGAGGAGATCATAAAATTTTCTTTTGGGTAACAGAAATGTAAAAATAACCATTTGCCTTCAATGTTGAACTTTACAGTATGATATCTCTTTCATAATAAAACCATAAATTTGCTCTTTGGGTTGGTATTTATTCATTTGCAGAACATAAGAAAAAGTAAAATAAGAAACCTTTTGTGTTTCATTTTCAGCTTGCAAATGCAACAGCTGCAATACAATCAGATTCTGTAAATCTGACCCTGTGCCACCTCCCTTAAAATATACACATTTTTCAACATGGTGTTTGGTGGGGCGTTTATTTATTTATTTGTTATTTGTTTGTTTGATGAGATCTTCTATCTAGCAGTCTCAGTTAATACAGCCCAAATACTTTCAAATTGTTCACATAGTGCCTTCAGCATGAACACCTGTCCTTGTCTTAACTTTCCCGATTCATCGCTATCTTTTAAGAAATAAACACAATAGTGTACTGTCATAAAACATTGTCTGTGGAAGTGTTTGCTGAATAAAGTAATTATCACAAATAGTGAAGAACCTGATGGTGTAATCACAATGATTTTAATACCTCTAGATTAAAATAAAAATCATATTGAACTCTATAAAAACTATGTTTATTTGTGGATTTGTGTGGGTCACCAGCAAACTAAAAACCATTTATTATCTATTCCAAGATACCCTAATTATTGATTTATATTAATCAGTGTAAAGTATCTGTCAGAAAAAATGTTCAGTAACTGAATTGATACAGTTATAACCTGTAAGGCCTCTAACTTTTCAGGGTTGCCTTATGTACTCGAAATTCAATCTGTTTGCCCTCTTCTAAATAAGATAGATGTGTCATTACCATCTTCTTCTGTTTTAACTTTCTTGATATTCTGTAAAATACTGCTACAAAACTAGCAAAAAACAATAATTAGCATACATTAAAAACTTCATTTGTGTTCTTGGTAATACCTCTGTCTCCAGAAATTGTAATACAATTGAACGGCTCCAGATGATGTGGAAGACCCCTTGTTTTAGTTATTTTTTTTTATCCTTACTAGTGAAGCAAAACCTGCAATTATAGGAGACTTGCTTCTGCTGATTTTGGAGGAATCTTATTCCAAATCTCAAATTTAAGCAGCTCCTGTGGATAGACAGAAATTAGAAGAGTCAAAAATAGTGAAATCTGAAAGACTGCTCACTTTTCTAGGCTGTGAAAGAGATAATTATTAAAACAGTATCTGTGATCCTTAGATCTTTAAACAGAAAGCAAGAAAATTTTAAAATCCAGCAGCTGGATACCACAAATGAAGGGCTATTAGAATTGGTGTGAGGGCATCTGACAGACTTAAATGCAGGGAAACATTTTGGTGTTACTGTGGCTTCCAGTCAGAATCAGTTGTATGTAACCTTTTGGCCCCTTTTTTTTTCCCCCAAGCCGTTCACCCAGCCACATTCAATACAACCAGAAGAGATTTATTAAAATAAGAAAGTATTCAGATAAAGTTATTAAGCCATTTTGGGTACTCTAGCTCATTATAAGAATGCACCAAGTATTCTGAACAAGCAAAATAGCACTGAGAAGTGGATAAAATTACACATGGATCTGAAAAGCATGTAGCTATTTAGCATGCAATCAAGAAAATCTTACAGCAGTGTTCTCTGTGTCTTTGATGACCTGTATTCTTTGGACAGCCTTTGGTCATACAGGATCAGACTGAATGGTTTGTGTTTGTTTATTCCATTTTACTGAGCATCTCATTGCTTGTCTTAAAGTTGGAGCTGGCCAGAGCTGGTTGGCTTTGGGTTATGGTAGTTTGTGAGAGACGAGCTGTGGCAATGGAGCTAGAGCTAAGAGCTGCTTGTTCCTGAGTAGCATCATCATGTCTTTGGTATTACCTTCTCAATTCACCTTTGACCATACTCCAACATACAGCATCTCTCCAGCTCCTCTCCTTCCTTGCCTTCTGTTTTTCCTTCTATCTGTATCTAGTTATTCTTTTAATTTCAAGCCAAAATACCACATTGCAGTTCATCTGGTTTCTTTCCTACACAGATGATGCACCAGAATGGAATTTTCAAAGGTGAAGGGAACTTCACCATTTTCCCTTGTAATGTAGCAAATGGACGTTCTGCATCTAATATCTTCCCTGCAGTGAGCAGCAGTATGATTCATCCCCTCCTTTGTCACCATCCAGATGACCTTTTCTAGGTGCAAGTAATTGATGCTACTATAAGACTTGAGTCCCTGGAGTCCATAGAATGTAGGACTCTTTTGTACTCATTTTGCTAGAGACACAGTTTTCCATCTGCATTCCACTGACTAACAGCCATTAAAAGTTTCTTAATTTTGTCTTGGGCAGTAGAGAATTAAGAGCAACAGGCTGAAAAAAATTCCAAAATGAACCAAATAACCAAATGCAATCCCCATGTGCAAAGAACTAGAAGATGCTGGGCTAGAATTTACACGATTTGTTAATGTTAACCTCGTTTTGGAAGATTGTCCAGTCTTGACTGGTGCTTAATCTGTAAAGCAAGCAGAGGATGTTTCAAGGTACAACGCTTCCTCACCTCTCAGCCCCAGCTTTTGACCGGGGACTAACAGGTATAACAGAAGATTTAATTGGCTCATACGCAGCTAAAATCTTTGAGGGTCTGAAAGAAAAGTTTGGAATTTGGTTGTACCTCCACTATAGTGAAACAGCTTTTTTTTTTTTTCTGTCCTTCAGTGCAAAACTATATAGCACCTTGGTATGCAAAATACACGGTATACTCGGTAGGTATTGACAAAGGCAATTTGCATTAGATATAGACAAGTATGCGTTGAGACAGGTGTTTTGTTTGTTTGTTATTTGAAGCTGCTCAGACTGCAAGGAGAGAAGAGGCAGAAGTTCTTTTGTTGTGTAATGAGGAAGCCAAGATCCTTGTTTTTCAGTACTCTTGATTTTAAGGACTGCTTAAAACTATTTACCAGGAACTGGAATGATACTGCCAAGCTCAGGGCTTTTCTTATCATTACTTTCCTGTGTAAAAGAGTATTCAAAAAAGAAAAAGAAAAGAAAACAAGCAGTTAATGTTTTTAGCATGCTCCCCATGTTCTTCCCTGCAGAACAAATAAATTAGTTACATCTCTGATGTTGCCTTAGCGTTGTACCAGGAAAACTGAAAATCAAAGAGCCGTTTTCAGAGAACTGTAACCCATATATCATGTAACTTTCATTCTGCTTTTTAATCTGAGCCTACGTAACACCTGAGATTCGCATTACTCAGTCTGCCTAACAGTCACGGGGTTGGTAATTCTCTGACCCTTCTGTTGGCTGGCTGTGTACGTATTGTGACATACCTAAATTATGGAGATTTTTCTTTTTTTTTAATTTTATTCAGCTGGGGGAGGATCACTGAGGCCATGCAAGGTTTGTATGGAAAGCTTTGCCAGAATTCCATTTGTAAGCGTGGATTTAGAAGACTCCATGGGAAACAAAAAAAAATGTCGATCCGCACTTTGACCTTTTCAGCTGCTCATTGGACCACCTCAGTAAAAACGATTGCCCCTATGGAGGATCAGGTGACACCATGTCTGGAAATTTTTTTGGATCAACTTATTGTATGCGTTTAACTTACCTCTCCATTGTATAGCTATTAAAGTTCTATGCTGATTCTAAGAGAATTTTATGTCCCGGGACCTGTAACAGTATATTAGGATATAAAATGCACGTGAACATTGTAAGTTACAGTAGCACTTGCCAGTTTCTTCAGCCTGTGCCCTTCTGTTTTGCAATTGAGTAGAGGATCTGATTTTGTGCAATATAAAAATAAACGTAGCAGATTGCTTTCAGTGCTTTGAAGCTTGTGCTATTCTCCTTACTTTTTAGTGCACACTAATCATATGACAAAATATCTTCATTAATGAGGACAAAGTATTGATCTGTACACACAGCTTTTGCTTACGCTCCCAAGTTATCCTCTGCTAACTTGCACTCCAGATTGCAGTATAAGTTATCCCCAGCATCTCTAGGTTTAGCATCTTCACAATGCTAGTGGTAAACTGGATTAGTTTTAACCTTTCCTTCATGACTCCACCTTTAAACATGTGTACGTATGTACACGTATGCATGAACTGCCAGAAGTTGCATACTGTGCAGTATTTATCCCTTAATGTGGTATTTATCATCCAGTGTAGGTGCTGATGCAAAATACATGTTTGAGTAATAAATTAGGATATTATTGCTCAATTATGTATACGTGGTTGATGCCTCATCCCTGGAGACTTTCAGGGTGAGGCTGGATCAGGCCGTGGGCAACCCAGTCTAGCTGTGGAAGTCCCTGTTCTTTCAAAGGGAGTTGGACTAGATGCCCTTTAAAGGTCCCTTCCAACACTAAGAATTCTTTTTTTACAAATATTCCCACCGATAGTTCAAGTATTAATAGTTTCAGTTTAACAGAACAGATCAATTAAAACATTTTCAGGAGGTTATGAAAAAAAAAAACCATAGTTTTCCTGTATTCTGTTTTTCACTTTTCATATCCTACACTTCCTAATTCCAGCTGGGAAAAAAAGTGCTGTGTTGCAGTTTCCTATGCAGTATTATTTTTTATTTTTTTATTTTGCCAAATTAAAAGCAGGAAGTACCAGAAAGTTCACAGAAGATCATGTTCTTGTGAGATTTTTTTTGTCCAACTTTACAGATAAACAGATTCAGATAAGGTTTAAGTAAGCATTTACAATATTAAATTGTTCTAGTATTGCCTGGAAAACATTACCGACATTTTATGGTAAATGAAGTTAATGCTTCCTGCATATAACTAAGGGATTTTTTGAGGTAATTGAAGTAGAAGCATTCATTTGGATCATTTAGCAGTTCCTTTCCCCCAAAATAATTTGCACAATTCCTTTAAGTAGATTAAACCTATTGAATTTTATAGGCTAACCCCCTGCCCTGCCTTTGGGAGATTAAGAAGTTGCCAACTACACGTTATTGCCCCACAACATCAAATGAAATGCAGCTTGTTCAATAATTCAAACAGTGTGGGCAAACAGACCTTGTTATGTGAGTGTGGCAGCAGGTTAGTTAAAGAAAGTGATAAACACAAAACAAAAGCTGGTTCCTACATAAATTAGGGTTTTATGTATGCTTGGAGTAACAGATCCAGGTGCTCTGTCTGCAGCTCTCCAGCTATCATGGATCCTGAATGCCTGAATGTGGGGTTTGGAAAATGCTTGGCAGAATGAAACTGTTTGGAAGTAAACTGATTTTTCTTTTTAACATTTTAAAATTAGCAGAGCACTTCTGGGTTATAGTCTTCAAAAATATTAAATAGTGTATTTTTTGTTTCTTCATCACATGAGAAGCTTCCTACTGACTGCTTCCAACTATGGTGCATTCTTAACTGCTCTAAATTTAGATGAGTTTTTATTAGATTTAGCAGCATTCAGATGTAGCCAGGAAGAACTTTCACCAAGAATTTCCTCTGCTACACACTAGTTGGATTCACTGCTGTAAACAAGGACTCCATATCACCCTGATTTTTCTTGCCTTCCAGTAGTACACAATCATAGGATTGAAATGAAGCTTCACTTAGCGAGTTGAGCTGTTTGTTGTACCACTGGAAGAAAGATTACCATCGTAGCACATACCATTAGTTGCTTAGCCTAGATTCTCCAAAACTTACCCCAGATATGAAGACTAAGAATTCAGTGTCCCCATCTCTTTTCCAAAGGATAGATTCTTTTCTGAATTGATAATTCCTGGTGAACATAGTAAGTTCCGAGTCTCATAGAGTTTTCATATAATTTGCCAATGGATGCAGTTTGCATATAGTGTTCAAGCTGAGGTTTACTTACAAATTCAAGTGTGCCTAAATCTCTGTCTGGAGCCATGTCTCTGGGGATTTAAAAGTAATTTCTCATCTGTCGTTCATAGTTAATCAGCCTGGGGATTAGATGCACGATGTATTGGCAATTGCTGACTTTTAATAGAGACAACATGTTCTCATGTTTCATGACTTACTCTTTTATGATGTTGGTCTCAATCAGTTGTCTGGCAGATGAGTCCCAGAGAACAGATGGCTTAAACCAAAGAAGACCTGTTAAGATACAGAAAATATTTAATACTGAACAAGATGGAGTCAGATATCTTTTCTGTTCTGCTCAAAATCTTCCATTTATAACTCTGTAACTGTAGGTAGCATATTCAAAATGTTACTAGCGTGAATAGCAGACATTGGTGGCAGTGCCAGGAGATCAGTTCTCCTTAAAGCTTTTACGGGGAGCATCAGCTGAGTCAAGCACAACATAGTGCTGCAAACTAGCAATGTCCATGTCTGTTCACAGTTCATAATATATGTCAGCCGTAACAGCTGTCTGACCTGTAGGAGATAGTCAAAGAGCTGTGTACTATTAGGGAGGCAGAAATAGACTTAAACAGATTCACATGCAGACTGTACTGAAACTACAGTCTTGGGCCAGGCAGCCCCAAACTCCTCCACTGACACATCCACTTGGATGAGAAATGGTAAACTGCCAGGCCTGATCCTTGTTCCATAACTACTGCAACTAAGAAAAAGTGACAGGTGAGTGTGGAGGGTGATTCTTTTCTGAGGGATACAGAGGTAACCATTTGACATCCTGACACGCTGTCTAGAGAGGTCTGTTGTATTGCCAGGGGCCTGCATCAAGGATGTGACCAAGAGGCCGCCAGACCTTGTATGTCCCGCAGACTAGAACCTGCTGCTGCTGTTTCACGTGGGCACCAGTGACACAGACCTGAAGAGCGTCAAGATAGCCTCCAAGGAGCTGGGAGTAAGACTACAAGGTTGTCTTCTCACCAGTCCTTCAGGTTAGGGGAATGGGGAGAGAAAGATCTGATAGAATTAAGAAAATCAATAAATGATTAAGGGAGTGGTGTCATGAACAGGGCTCTGGCTACTTATGTCATGGAACTAGTTTTGAGAAATCTGGTCCTCTGGGGTGAATGGGATTCGTCTCTCAGAGAAGGGGAAGACCATCTTTGGCAACAAGTTTTTCTTTTTAATCAGGAGGACTTTAGAGAGTTGTCAGGGGAGGGGATCCTCAAACCATCCCGCTTACAGTCTGATGATGGTAATGGATGCTCTAGGTATGGAGATGGATCACAGGCCAGTAAGACAGCATCTAAGGTGCAGGATAAGAGAACTCCAATTGGTAAATCAGCCTCAATGGGAGCCCAACTCAAAATGCCTGTACACTAATGGATGGAGCGTGGAGAACAAGCAAGAAGTGTTGCAGGCATGTGCTACATGCTGTGATGTCACTGGCATCACTGAGACGTGGCGGGATGGCTTTCACGACTGGAATGTAGGAATGTATGGGTAAAAACTCTTTAGGAAGGAAAGGCAGGAGGGAAGGGGAGGGGGTGTCACCTTCTACAGCACCAAACAGCTGGAGTCCATAGTGGTCCACCTGGGGATAGATGAACTGACAGAGCTCTTGCATTAGGGTCAAAGGGAAGACAGGGGAAGGAGACGTCATAGCGGGAGCCTGCTACAGACCCCACTGATCAGGAAGACCGAGTGGGTGAGGCCCTCGCGAACTACACATCCCACGCTGCACCGCGCGGCGCGGCGCACATGCGCAGACCAACTAGCCCCGACCTGCAGGGCGGGTGGGTTTTGTTTCCGGGTCGAGGACGCTTAAGAGCGTGGGTAGCGTGTCGTCCCGCGGGCATGGATGAGGACGGGCTGCCCATCGTGGGCTCCGGCATTGACCTCACTAAGGTACGGCCGCGCAGCGCCCGGCGCACCATCCCTCGTCCCTGTCACGTGCAGCGCTTTTGGTTGCGAAGGTTCTCCACACGCAAACCGTTCAGCCTTCTCGTTTGGGAAAGCACGCGCGTGTCAGCTGTGACGTGGGGGGTTTGTTTTCCTTCCTGCAGGGCAGTTCGCCATTCCGCCTGCAAGCGTTTCTTAAGCAAGGTGACGCTCCTTTGCTTGGGCGTTATTCTTTTTCTCTGGGCGTCCTGCCGCTTTTCGGGTGCGTTCTCAGTATGTTGTTAGTGGAAGTGGGTTTTTACGTGAAATTAGTGCCTCGTATTTATTTCAGTGGAAGCTACAACATGTGCAAAGAATGCAGTAACCCAGTTTGGTAAATTCTCAGGTGCAAAACACGATTTTTCAGCAGTCACCTCCGTTAGCTATGCCTTTTCACCAGCAGTGAGCAACAGCCTGCGTGCTGTGTTGGTAACAATCTGCACCAGCATAAGTGACCCACTGCTGCTGTCACCATGCAGAAACCCACCACCCACTGCCTCACTGTGCCCACATCCACTGTTTTGTCCAGAAAGGTTCAGCAAGTGCCTTTTTTTTCCATGTGGAAAAAGGCACAGCAACAAAATGTAACAGAATATTAGTGGGAAGGTTCAGCCTCTACTGCCCTACCACCACCATCTGCCTCTGATGTCGTGGGTCAACGTTATAACATGGGAGGCATTACTTTTGGAGCAATCCTCATGTATGTTACACAGGTTCTGTTTTTATGCATCCATAGTAAGCAGACCGAAGGTTGATCTCTAAATATTTTTTCCTAAGTTTTTGGATTTTTTAATGCATTTCAACCCTAACGTGAGGCCTTGTCTCTTTTTCTTGTACTGTTTATTGCAGGTTCCTGCAATTCAGCAGAAAAGAACTGTAGCTTTTCTAAACCAATTTGTGGTTCACACAGTGCAGTTCCTGAACCGCTTTTCTACTGTTTGTGAAGAGGTATGTTTGCTATTTTCCATCCCTCACTTTACTCAATGAGAAAGATTCCTAGAAAGAAATGAGAACCATTCACTATTTTTGCTGTGTTCATATCAGTAGCTTTAGAATTTAGTCTGCTTTCTGCTCATCTTGAGTGCTTTATTAGGACAGACTTTTTTTCCCCAAGGTGTCCACTGCTGATTATGCCATCCTTAGCTTTGTTTCCTTGACCTTTTAAATTTGGCATAGTCTTTGAACTTTGATACCTTGATTCTTTTCCTGATCTTGATGTTTTTTTGTTGTGAATTTTTGATGTGGAAAAAAAGGGATGTTTTTGGCAAGTGATTACTCTGGAACGTGAAGCAGTTGATGTTTGTGTTTAGTAAATAAATAAATAAAATCTTAACAATCAGTAGCAAGTTTTTGTCTTGAATTTAATGTCAGTGGAAATTTACTAGAACTAAATCCTCGGCAGGACAGGAGAAGTGTGCTTCTTCATGTGTAGAAATGATGTTTTCTGATGTGGCTCTAAGCTTTACCTTTCTGTCATTAGTGGGGGGTTTTTGTGACTATACTAGGTTACTCAACAAAAGCCACTCTGGGGCCCTCGCTCACTGTGATTGTCAGATCCAGTTAGAGGAAGCAATGTAACCTGAGAAATTCTTTTGTTAGTAAAGATTAGAGCCAGACCCTTGACAGGAATAAATTTTGACTACCAAATCAACATATGAAGTTTCAGAACAAAAAAAAAAAAATAATAGAAATTCTGGATTTTCTTGACTTGATATATGCTGTCACTGCCTGGTGATGTTATCAGTTGACCAGAACTGAATTGTCATGTGATTTCAGTATTACTTATATAGGCACTACAGAAATCGAAGTGTATGTACATAAAACTGTCTTGAGCATAGAGGAACACTAGTTAACCTAAATGTGTTGTTGCTGAAGAGATTAAGTGGTTATTGTACATACTTAAAAAGATTTTGGGTTTATGAAGTACAGAAGTGTTTTTTAATGTAAATGGTCCCAGTGTAAACCAGCAGAAGCCAGGCAGTTCAGAATTAAGGCTGCCACCATCCTACATCTAAATTCATGTCTAGTCAAGCTGATCTGTCAAGTTTTATAGCTGTCTTTTGTGCATCTTTTCTCCCCTTTCCTCCATTGCTTGCTGAGCATATAGTTCCTTTCAAGGGAGCTGACTTCTCTTTGCAAACAAAGAGCTGTCTGTAAACAAGTCGGTGTACTATCCATAAAGACTAACTCTTGCCACTCTCTTTTTACTTTTCCAGCATATTGGCAGAACTGCCATTTTCTTAGGGTGTTAAAGCTCTGCTTAAGAGCCAGGCAGAATCTTGCCCATGTGCCAGAGAGCTGTCAGAGTGGTACATATCTGCCAGCCTGCATGCTAAGCCAACTTAACTTGGACAGGTCTGGTGGAGTATGGTAATGATTAGTTAAAAGAGTGACAGTGCTTAGAGAGTAATTTAGAAAAACTTAAGTTGTATGTAGGAAAAATATATCAAAATTTTATTGAGGTACACCTGGAGAATATAAACCTTCAGGTTAGTTCAGATGCACTGTGACTACCTAACGCTTTCATTCACCTGCTGTATTCTTTATCAGATGTTTCTATTTGCATGTGCTCAGTTACACATGTACACGTTACATCTTTTCTTCTTTCACATTTGGAAAAAGCTTTGAAGAAAGTTATTTTGGTCAACTGTGAGAGTACAGTGTGCCTGCCATTAGTCTCTGCTTGCCTAAAGTAATACCCTGTTTAATTTGGCTGCCATTTGTACATAATCTGTCCTCATTTCTATCTGTCAAATAATGTGTAGTAAAATAAGCTACAATTTGAACCACTCTAGCTACTGTACGGAAAAGGGATGATGGTGTTGCTTCATTTATTTCGTGGTACGTGACCTCATTTATACTCTGCTGTCTTCTGCGGATTGAAACCAAAAGTGATTTTATTTAACTAGATGTGAAAGCTTTTATGTATGCAAGTAGCCTAGGGGAGTGTTTTCACATCTTAAATGTTTTCTATTGTAGAAATTGTCAGCACTCTCTCTCCGTATCCAGCAAATCGAAACAACACTCAATATATTGGATGCAAAGGTTTGTATGTGTATGGAGTCTAACTTTAAACAGTGACAGTTTCCAAGGTTACATGGCTAAGAAAGGGAAGCTGGTTTGAACTGAGCAAGTGAGTTTTCATAATGATTGGAGGAAGCTAATGCAAAATGCTTACATGGCAAATTCTCCCTTTTGCGTGGCCTGCCACTTAGAACATTTGAATGTGTTGTAGATATGGAAGAGGAGAACAGGCAGCACACAATGGAAATGTTGGTTTTGTCTGTCTTTAGGATACAGAACTGGAAAGGAAAGTTTGGATCATGGAAAGAGAACTGAACTACATGGCAGTTGCTTTTGTTGTTTTTATTGCAAAGTTTGTTTCTTTCAGTGGCCTCAGATTGCTTTAAACTAGTTCTGATGTACATTCTTTAGATAAGATGATGTGAGGATATAACCAATAGTCATGAATTGTTATTTAATTAGGTACAAGAAAAAAAAATAAGCAAAACTGTAAACAGTTCTTTCATTCATGTTGGAAGCTATTTCTCTTGCTCTGTCCCTTCCCTCAGGAAAGCCATTTTCAAACCATTTGTGAAGATCTTTGTGAAGAGATATTGCAATTTCTTATTACTCTTATTGCTAAGTTTTGTTTCAGAATACTGAGGAATGATAGTTATTGATAACTTTTTTGCTGAATTCTTCATAATCGTGTTAAATAGCATTTTCTTCAGATAGGTATCTGGCATATTTAATACTTGCTTTCAGCATTTCCTTAATAAAAAGACATAGTTACAGATTTTGTAATTTTCTCTAGTTGGTCCATCTGTTGTTAGGCAGTGGCACTGTTCTTGTCTTGTGGAAGTAGTAGAGAAGGTGGTACAGCTTTTACGTAGTTGATGCATGCAGTAGCAAAATGCTGGGAAGATGCTAAAACCTTTCCTGCCTTGCAGCTCTGTGAAACCAGTAAAGACTTCAGTTGAGCATTTGGGGATTTTCTTACAGAAGCCATCTGAACAGGGAGCTCCCTTTTTTTTTTTTTCTTTTTTTGGAGGGGTTGGGAGGGGAGGCTATTGAAATACCAAAACTGGTGATAAAATGTTAGAATTTTGTTAATGTGAAACTCACCTGTGGAATATGTGGTAAGCAACATGCTGCAGGCTTTCTTCTATGTGTAGAGTTACAATGGGCTCATTGCTCATTTTAATCATGCTTTGTCCAATCAGTTATCCTCTATTCCTGGCTTAGAAGATGTCAAATTTGAAGTTTCCAGTGCAAATCTGAATAGTGTTACAAATAGTCCTATGGCACCAGCTACTACAGATCAACAAGCAGCTGTATCACCTCAATGTGGAGTAAGTAACAAAGATAAATAGTGTACTGGAGGAATACTTCTCCATATCAAGTTTCTGATCTCATTTAAAGCAAATGGAAGAGGCAAGTTTACTTAAAGAAGGCAGTTAAGCCAGAAAGTTACATTTTTCATTAATGGAACTAAACAAGTGGCTTCTAAAACAAGGGCATACCCTTTCTTAAATATGTGGCTTAAATAACTAGAACTAACTGAAATCAGTAGTAGATGATTTCATCCTCTTTAGTCAGTCACGCTAGAATATAAATATGAATTACATCAGAGATTGGAAGGTTCATGAATGAAAGGAGCAGCTCAACTCGCATAATTCCAGTTCTTTTCTTGTCTTTTGGAATATGAGCTTTCAGGTCAACGTGAAGTTTCCAGCATACTTTTTTAGTACAAAAAGCATTGGGCCAGTTGGGGAGATAAATATAATAGATATGATCTTAACTAAATATTTCTTATAAAGTAAGTTTTTAAATTGGTTCCATTTAATTTATTAAATGCAGTTGATGACTGTTCTAGGCTTTGTGGTTATCTTACGATATTGACTGTTGAATTTTTTTTCCCATGTGTTGTACAATAGCTTTAAATTGTTGAAAATATTTGAGGGGTGGGTTCAGTGATCTCTTGAAGTCCTTGCCAATCCTTGCAATTCTGTGATATTTCTGAGCATAGAACAGAATAATCACGGTGTAAGAAGAGTTACACTTTAGTCTTCAGGTTCAAACTTTGTGGGTTGAAGTCTCAGTGCTTCTGGTCTGTGTACCTAACCATTGAAGTCTTATCTTCTTTGTGTTCAGCAGAGCAATAAACACGAAGAAGCACTACAGAAAACGGAGATAGTAGCAGAAAATATGAGAACTGTGGCCAAAGACCCAAGATATGCCAGATATCTCAAAATGGTACAAGTGGTAAGTCACTTGTCACATCATTCTTCGGCTAGTCAGTTATTTTTAGGTGAAACTTCAAACACAATTCTAAGTGAACGCTGAAGGCGTATATTGTGTCAATAATCTTTGGGCTAGAATAACATTAATGTGCAATGACTGCTCCGAAAGTAATGCCTTCTATTTTATGGTGCTGTCCCACAGTGTCGTGTGCAGATGTTGGTGGTATGGCAGTAGAGTTTGAACCTGCCCATCAATACTGTCACATTTTGTTGCCTTGCAACAGATGGCACCAGGGATGCTGTTTGACAAAATGGTGTCTGACACGAAAGTGACTATGAAGCAAAGTTGTGTAATCGAATTCCTCTGCGTGGAAGAATGGCACCTGTTGCCATTTATCAACACTAGCTGAATGTCTGTGGAGACCAAACAGTGGATGTGAGGCAGTGAGTGGTGCGTTTCAGCAGTGGTAATAGTGATGTGAAGAAAAGTCATGTTCTGGACAGTCATGTGGATTTTTATGAGCGCAGCATACGGGCTCTTGTTCACTGCTGGTAAAAAATGCACAGTGAATGGTGGTGACTGTGTTGAAAAATAGTGTTTTGTAGCTGAGAATTTGCTCAGTCAAATAGTGTTATTTGTCGTTTGTATTTATCGATTCCATGGAAATAAATAGGAGGCATTACTTTTGGAGCCAACTGCATATTTCCAGCATGTCTTCCCTAAGCAATGATTTGATGGAAATTATTCCTGCAGACAGCCTCAGGCAAGTTCTTTCTACAGAATTCTGCCAATATAGTTGTGAACTGAGGGTGTGAAGATGTGTTAAATGAAGAGTATTATTAGCTGGAGTCACAGAAGATTCCACTGGAAGTGTAGTTACTCAGGCTGAGTCGGTGTCATTCCCTACAGGCAGACATGCTTGCAGCTTCTTTTTGCTATAGGGTAGGTACAAAAAAAAAGCTTTGCCAGTGTGTTACAGAGCAAGAGTGTTTGTTATTTCCCATAGGGCTCAAAATAGAGTCATTTATCTAATTACTTCCACTTTGGTTCCCTGCTATTCATGGTGCACAATTAGTTTCCCTCTTCATCCTTCTGCTTTTCTATGGATAAATAGAAAACTAGTATAATCTCAGTATTTACATTCGTGACAATGAAGAAGTGAAAAGATTGGTAGGAGATTTGTGACTTTATTTTTTTTGGAGTGGGGGCTCTCTTTTATTTTTCCACATCCACAAAACAGCATTGGAAACAAAAAAAATCTCTCTTTTCCAGCAATCACTGGAAATTTTCCTCTAAAATATATATGATAATCCCGGAAAACATTACTAACTCATAGTATAGTAAAATGTTGCTTATGTGAAAACTAACTGCATGGTTTTGTTCCCTCTTCAGAGTAATTATTGCAGTTGGTGAGCTTAGTACTTTGGATGATGTTCCAGAGCTTAGTTTTCATTTGAATCACAAATTGGCTTATTACAAATCATTTGGAAAGCCAAGCAGTGGGATAGTGGCAAAGGGCGGAATACTTTGTTAGTGTATTGATTTAATGCCAGATTTCAAAGTGGATGTGAAAGTGCTGGATGGTTTAATTACTTTGACTTTTTTTTTTTTGGTGGCTGCTGGAGGAGCAAGATCTCACTTTCCACATTTATCCTTTGTACTGGCAGTTCCTGGTGACTCTTCTGCCAGTTGTAAACAGTGTGGTAGGAAAGTGAAGCTAACATACTACATATTAATGTGTGTTTTTGTATTTGCCAACCTAGTCTTCTCACCCAGTTGAGTATTTCGGTTAGTGCCATTTATTTGCTCAAATTAAGTTTCTAGTTGAAGATTTATTTGAACTGATCACTTATTTATGGCCCCACAATATTTGTTGTATTGGAGAATTAGTGCTAGAAGTGGTATTTCTTTTATGCTGAGGATAGCTGTTTTGTGGAACTGTAACAAACTCATTTTGATGTAGTGCAGTTGAGCATAAATTCTTTTTTTTCCTTAAATACACAGCAGTAATATTCAAGCAAACATTACAAAAGCAGTATCATGTTTGCTGCAGTAAATATTCAGAATTCTTGTACTGACAGAGTGAGAAGAGCAATCTAGGACTTCAGATAAATGGGGTGTTTAAAGTAAATGTACTTATATTGGATTCTGAATACCAGACATGACTGTGGAGAGGCCAAGATACTGATTGCCCTAACATAGATAGATACTTATGTTAAAGAGCTGAAATAAAAGCTAAATTTGAATGCTACGCTGATCCTAAGAAGATGATATTTAACCTCTTTCTGCACAGAGGAGAATTAAAAACCTCTTTTGCAATGAGATTGCTACTTGTGCTATGGCTTCTCCAGGAGCTGCACATTTCTCAGGCCATGGGACCAGCCTGGGTGTAGGGCTGGGTGCAATGTGTTGAATTTAGACTATGTCAAACCTTAATTGAACAGACTGGAATAAGACTTCAGTGTTGGCTCATGTTAGAAAAGTACGTGTGCCGTTTAAGCTGACCTGTGTGCTCAGTGTAATCATAGTTAATATTTCAAATCTAAACATTAACTATAAACTGTTTTACTTTAGTATGCAGCAGTATTTGACTCCAATTTTCCAGTTTAAACTTAAGAAAGTATGAAGGATAAAGTGATTGTGGTACCCTAATCGTATCTGTTTATAATGCATACGTGTTTGTTCTCCCTTGATGGTAAAGATGTACAGCATTCAGGGGGAATTTTGATTAAGCATAATAAATTTGGTAAATCTGATACATGAACGTACTGAATTGTTTTTCTCCAGTCTTCAAATGTATTGTCTTTCAGATTAAATTAGTTTTTATTTGGACTATTCTGGCACAACAAATGCTAAAATAACTTAATAGGACAGAGTTCCTATTGGGAAAATTTTATTTGAGGAACGTAGAGTTTCTTTTCATAAGCAGAAGATGATTAAAAGGTGTTTAAGAAGTTTAGATGGCTATGAATTCACACAAGAATAGTCTTAAAAGTAACGAGTTCGCTTATGTGAGTAGTGTTACGAATGATGGCAGCCTTTCTGACACTACACCAGTGAGAAAGCTAGTTACTATTGCATGATTTTCTCTATTTATATTAATTAGTATGAAATCTATTTCTGTTACAATTGTTTAAGAGATTGTCTCTGAGTCTGCAAGTATTTAAGAGGGTTCTCCAGCAGCTGTGACTTTTAAGTGTCTTCCACAGTAGCTGCAAAGCGAACTTAGTCTATAAATCTAGTAGTTGACATACTGATGTAAAAAAAAAAAATCTTTATCAGATCATAAATATATTCTGTGTTTAAAAATGATTCTTGCGTATGTTGGTGCATACAATTTTGGTGTAAAACACTTCTGGGAAAGAGAACAAAGACGTAACAGTCTCCACTCCACTGTTAGAACTTCATATACTAAGCTCCCTTTCATTGGGAACAAGCAAGAGTAACTTGTTTTCAGTTGGCTTGAACTGATACATAAACAATTCAGTGGTGGTGAAGGACCCTATGAGTGTCTAGACTAGGGGAAAAAAACATTTACTAATACAGTATTGTGTGTAGTGTCCAAGAATAAGTGAATGCATTAAAAATCATAAAATACTCAACTGATTTGCCTTTTGTGGTGTGCACGAGATGTTATTTACTGAGAAATTCTGTATCATAACCTAATACCTCACAACTGTTTAAGTCAGATTTTTGCCTATATTCCTAGTAGTCTGCTAACTGTATGCAAGTAGCTTAGGTCTCACTTTGCCAGGTTAGCTACTGCAGCTGTCGCTAGTACCGTGTGCTTCTCTGGAGCATTTGTTCATTATTATATCACTGTTTTACTTACTTTGGACAGAAGTTGTTTGTCCTCTGCCAGAAGAATCCTGCAGTACTCTTCATTTAGGTTTCAAGGCCTCTCCTGCCTTTTCTAGACTGCTAGTGGCTTTGTCCCTTGGGATCAGAGATTCAGTTCTCTTCCACACCGCCCCCCTGGGTTGACATGTAGTGGTTCAGGTGGTGTTTCTGATCATTTGCAACAGAGGATGGAAGAGCAACAAATTTTCTTTGAGCGACTCCAGTGGAAGCATAGGAACAGTTTGTTGGAATGCATCTTGTTACACTACGTGGGTCAAAGTGTTCTTCAGCATATTATCTAAGATGAGGGGCAGAGTAAAAGCATAGAAGCTGTGGAAGGACTTAGAGCGAAAATAATTTTTCTTTGTTAGCTGGCTGAAATCTGTCTGCACATCATGGAAGATTCAACCCTGACTTTACAAGCACTTGTATTCAGAGGATTTGCTTTTAAATTGTGCTTCTGTTCTCAAGTCCAGTTTGCCTTTTTCCTACATACTTTACAAAGATTTTTTCTAATGTTTAGCAATGCCATAAGATACCTTTTCTGAACAATAGCAGATGCATTTTCCATTGAATCTGTATCTTCAGCATCTTGAGTTCTTTCGTCTTTCCAGCACAGCTGTTCTTAGTGCTACTTTGTGCTTTCTTCACATTTTTATCCAGAAATTTAACTTCATCTATCTGGGTTTATCTACATGAATTGCAAATAAATCTGTTCATTGCTGATTCCCATTCCTTGACTTTTTTGAGACATTTTGCCATAAAGATAAGAATTAAAAGGGGCTTTGATCTCAGTCATTACTTGCTTCTAGGTTCATACTGATGGCAAATGAGATTAACAATCCATGTTCTTGTTTGTTGTGTGATTATGTATAAATTTGTCTGAAAATGAGTCCAAAAGAACCTGTGGAGTTCACCTACTTGTGTCCAATAGTTTTATATTATACTTCTCCTACACAGGGTGTTCCTGTCATGGCCATACGAAACAAAATGATTTCTGAGGGGCTAAATCCAGATCTTCTTGAGTAAGTAATGTTTCCTTTCCAAACTGTAACTTTCAGTAGGGCTGGAGCACAACTATTTGTGGAACAGAGATGGTCTGAGAGGGGCGTCAGCACCGTGGAATGAAGGATGTGATCTCAAGTATGAGCTCTCTTTTCAGTGTTGTCTAGTCCAAGGTGTGGCCCAAGAAATGCAGAGCTTGGCATGTAAACGGACAGATATCACACTCTCCCAAACAGAAAGTTGCAGAACATTATCCATCAAACTTCAGAGGAAGTAGAATCACTTCTTCCAAGCAAAGCACAGGTTCAATGAAGAGGGTATAGCAGTGACAAGCTAATATCTGACAGTATGCATCTGCCAATAGGGAATCAACAAATAGTTGCCATTTTGACTCTACTGCTTTCAGTTTGAGGTATATCCCAGAAATTTTCTTCCAACGCTTTGGTAGCTAGATGTCATCACTGTAGAGCAGTAAAAATAAGCTCTGCTTTATTTTGCTTTGTGTAAGAGGAGTAACGTTTATTTCCAGATTCCCTCAGTAGAGTGTACTGATAGAATATACAACCTCAGCATAGAAGAGTAAGCTGAAGTCAACGTTTCAACATTGTAACTGTTGACTGAGCCAAACTAATGTAAGGACTACTAAAAACAGACAATCATTTTTAGTACTAATTTGTCTAAAGCGTGGATTTTAGAATCTTACATTTTGAGATGGAGTTTAGTTTTATTGCACTGTTTCACAAAGTGTATTATACTCAGTATGATGAAATACTAAACGGTATGTTTCATTTTAATGCTGTAGCCACCAAACCATTTGAAATACTTGCATTCTCTGCAGAAACTGTCGATGTATCATAAAGTCCTCTTTTCCTCTTGGTGAAGCCTTTTTACAGTTTGTTTACTAAAATGAAAATAATGGAGAACTGAGTTGGTGTCTTATGTTGAGTCATTTTACCTCCCAGCTGCTTCCTGGTGTCTGAATGAGCCTAAAGTAGTTATTCCTCATTTGATATGTTTACTGTTCGAGCAAGAAATGAGAATGCAAGTAAGAATCTATGTAAGTCTGAGAAAGAATTATCAAGCATGGGTTTGTTAAATCTGTTCTGTTTCTTATTCTGTATTTCTTGTGCATACTTTTATATAAATGCTATTTGTTCAGATTTGGATGGATTTTGATAGCAGATTTAAAAAGAAAAAGAATCAGCTTTTTTTGAGTGTCTGCTTTTGAATTTTCTGGTTTGGGTTAAGATGGAGTTAAGACAGAAATGTTTTTACTGTGACTTGAGGCTTGTGGGGTTTGGTCTCAGTCCATCTTCAAGGATTCTTTGAAACACTAAAGTTCAGGCAGATTGTCTTCAAATTGTTGCTGATTTGGAAATTCACTGCCTATCTACCTAGTTAAAGAAAACTAATTATTTTTGGCAAGGTGACTAATGCTTCCTGTTTGTATATATACATACATTTATAACCAGTATTACTCCATTGTTTTTACTTTTTTAGTATATCTTAAGGAACCATAGGCAAACTTTTTTTTTTTTTATCTTCTTGCTTTCTTGTCTCATTATCATACAGTTTTTTTATATATGTCTTGCCATTCACACAATGCTTCTTGGGTCTTCAGGTGGCTCAGGCCTGTTTGCTCAGTCATAATGAAATTTAGGAATGTTTGCCTATTGCTGTATGCTGAGTCACTTACTACTGGCTGTCCCAGCTGCCTCTTAGTGACTGTGTTTTTTCTGTGTCTGCAAAGGCTGACTCTAATAATGAGATGTTTATGGTCTCTTCCTTTGGCTGTTTAACCTCTAGTTCTGTTATCACTCCTTTCTCAGCTTTCTACAAGCTTTTTTAGAAAACTGCCTATTTTATTAAGCCAGTTTATCTAATTTTTAACTTCTGTTTCTTATCCTTTTTCTCTTGCCTGTCTACGATTCCAGGAGATTTTGTCCTGCTCTCCTGAAGTAAAGGGATTCATTGCCATCTTCCTCTCCTTACTGGAGGAGAGTTTTTGCACTGCTCTCTCCAGATCACATGTCTTTGCACAGCTCTTCTGTTTTGTCATTACCGTGGCAACAAGGAATAATATTGTGAAGTGGTATTTGCATGAGAAAGAAAACCCTTTCTTAATTTATTTTGGAGGTGTGCAGGGGGGTGGGAGAAGGCTCTCTTACAGTTCTTTAATGCGCTTCTTACTTTTGTCCCAGAATGCTTATAAACTATTTAAATGTACACGAGGGAGTTCCAACAGAGACATTATAATAAACAATTGAAGTTGGATAAGAAATTCTCTGGCTTGACAGAGAGTGGTAACCCAAAGATAAATAAAAATGGGAAAAACAGTGCAATTATTACCTTACTTTAAAATGTAATGTTTTACTGAAAAGAGTACGTAGCTATAAGAAGCTATTTTTCTGTGAAGATCATTCATTCCCCTTTCCCAAGTATAGTTGCGTGTATGCTTTGTACACTGGTTTCAGAATTTACCAGGGTCAATCTTGCTTGTATTGTCAAACTCATCACATAGAAGGGATCTCCAGGGAGAACCAGCATCTGTGGTCGGTAGTGCTGGTTGTTCTGTAGATGACTTGCTTCTCTCTCCCTCATTCCCAGTAGATCCCCCCAAGCAAATGTTTTGACACAATGTTGTGATCCATATTAAATATTCTCCTCAAAACTAAATACTAGAAGTCTGATCATTTATAGTCAATAAAAATCCCATGGCTGCTCTTGCATGTCAAATTTAACCCAGTGTTCTAGCCAAATTCCACTCTGAGTAATTCTTCTTTGCTTTTCTAAATTATCCCTGCAGTTTTAGTTGGATACAATATTGTTCATTTCCTGTCTTATTTTTTTCATGTACTATTTACACTGCTTAATGGTGTACAGCATGTTCCTTTCAGCCCTACAACCTCTGATTAAAAAAAAAATGAATTAATCAGTATTGCCTGCTTTCAACTCTCTTCAAGTGTTCGTTGCTTCTTAGTGATCTATCATAATTTCCAATAACCTTGAAGGTATGCATTCAAACTGATGTCTGCAGAGTTTTGATGTCCAGTTTCAGTTTCTAGTATATTTCAGTTCTAGGTGTAGCAACACCGATGAGGTGTGCGTTTGTAAAGCGTAGCAACTAATGTGTTAAGTGGTGTGGACATAAATTGCATGTGAATATATTAAAAGGCATGCCCTACTCAGCCACCTTCTAGGATTCACAACATAAACACTTCTTCTTGCCTGCAGGACTCCAGATGCCCCTGTGCCTGCTTGGGGAGATGATGGGAATGCAGAAGACAGTTCTGATAGTGAATCTTCCTTTAGTGACTAAAGAGACTGGTTTCAGCCTTTGGAAACCTCCGTTAAGTCCTAATGTGTTTGGAGCATTTGCAAATAATGGTTTTGCGTGCGTGATGTGGGTGACATGGCTTATCTGATAGCTTTTCTTAGCACTGAGATCTTCTGTGTTCTCTCCCAAGAAGTTTGGACAGGCAACGTGTTTGACCTGAACTTTTCTATCATGAAAATTGATTATGATATTCTTGTGAAGTTTGTCCTTCATTATTTCAGATTCTTTCTGATTCTTCTGGAGTTACCTAACAAAAAAAACCCTCAAAAATTCCACTCCTTTAAACCTCCAGGTCTGTAAGACTGCATTCTATTCATTCTTGGGTTTCTGTGTAAGACTTCTATCCTAAGTTGCCTTCTGTCCCAGAGCATTCAGGTAAAGTAACTTATCAAAATTTATTTGTGAATTTATAAACTGCCTTCAATTTTGTTTTTTTTTCCACATATGCTATATTTTTGAAGTGGTACAAAAAGGATTACACAGCGACCACCTATCTTACACTGTTTGCACCTCAGTGATACTCTGTTTTGAAAGAACTGAGGCTACACATTTAAAATACCTATTTTTAAAATATAAACTGCTACTTGATTTCACGCTAGAGATTATACAAAGCTGTTAAATAAATTCCTGCTCTATAGTGTAATTATTTATCAAATTCGGATGACAGTGGTGAAGGAAACTACAGATACTGTGAGGTGTTTTGTCATTCAATGACAGAGAGAAATAGGTGACTGGAACATTATTAACAGAATACTCCTTGTTCACTGTCACATGGGTCAGTAAAAACTGTTTTATGAGAACTGTTGGCTCGTTGGAAAGGAGTTGTTGCTGTGCAGTTCACATAGGATAGAAAATCAGCCAGGGTACCAACGTGGAGGTGATATTTTCAGCAAAGAAGTCAAAATTCAGTTTGTATTGTGATAAAACTACTTTCCTACCTTTTGAGGATCCATTGGGTAACGATATGAAGAAATCAGCTTGGAGCCAGACTGACTCTGAAGACTTCCCTCCAAAGTTCTTAATCTGCTGCATGAGTCAAAAATGACATTTCATTAAAGAATCTTCTTCAATATAATTTGTTCCACATTAAATTCTTCAAAATCTATTTGAATTCCCCAGACTATTGTGATTATACCAGAATAGTGTGGGCCAGGCAGTCAATCACTTTCTGGTATTTCACATTCTTCCCAAGACCAAGAAATAGTATAACTGAATCTCTAAGTGTGTAAATCTGTTAGCCTTTATGGCTGAGTCACTATCTCCTCTCTTAGTTATTTATGCCACTTCAGTAGGATGGCTGATTTATTTATTTTTCCTGTAACTTAAGCATGGCCCCCATTTGAGTCAAGCAAACGTATTCAGGCTCTTCATTACCAGTAAATCAGAATCTAATCTGAATCCGTAGGAGGAAAGCATATAGGCACTAGATAAGGTCTAGAGGTGGCATTTCGTTTATGAGTTAATTACTGAACACAGAATGATTCAATAGCTAACATTCGGCAAAACTTAACAAATATTAACATATTAGCAATAAATATTTCAGAAGTAAATGTGATAACGTTATGTCAGAAGCGTATTAAAACTTACTGAAATCCTACATTTGAAAGCTCGTTTAAGTGATCTCTTTAATAAAAGCGATGTTTTGTAAACCAGTGTTGCAGTGCTATTTTACTCCTCCATGTTTCAAACAAAACTGTGAACATTCTTCTGGATTCTCTTGAGTTCCATTTTTATAATGATAGGGAATTCATCAGTTGTTACGTATGTGTATATTTGCCACTAAAGAGTAATTTTGTTCATGTAAGCATGCTGAATTTAATTGCTTAAGATGTTTTTTGCAGAGTAGCTGTATTCTTTGGCAGTTTGATCCTGATAGGCTTTTGGAACCCTAAAGAAAAATGTTGCCACTTTGTTTTCTCTGCTGCATAGGTGATGTCATGATTGAGCTGTGGAGAAACAGAGAGAAAAAGATAAAACATTCTCTTTTACCTTCAGTGCATTAACAGCTATGTTTCTTCCACTGCCTTTGGACCCTCTGAGCACATTAAACTCTCTTTCCATTAGCTTCATCTGCTAAACTTGTCCCTGTGCTCTTAGCTCTGAGGCCAAGTTCAATCTGGGATATTTCAGCGTAGGACACATGCTGACACAAGAATCTGTTCAGTATGGGAAGGTTGATATGGGACTGTATCATGTCAGCTGTGCTAGTCCCCCTTGATCTACAGCAGTTTTCTAGTGAGCTGGTGCTAACCCAGAACTGGAAAATCCTTAACCACAAGCTAAATACTATAAGCAGGGAATATTCCAATTTGCTTGTTATTTGCCATCTGTTTTGGAATAAGAGGTGGATGGAGTGTTTCAACTTGGCTGCATGGTGATCAGATATACATAGTCCGTTGAAGTGAAGAAGTCTGGTTTTAAGTGACTTTTATTTTCAGAAAGATTTCAACAGCAATGATCTGTTTAAAATACTGTGTACAAAAAACGTACTAGTCATGCACATCTCATGTACCCAAAATTTACATGGAATTAAAATCATCATCGGGGTAGTACTGCAAGTTGTAGGCATGAGAAGTGCTTCACCTTGTTGCTGAAATAACTATTGAGTGCACCTGTTAGTATAAGCCATTTAAAATTTTACTGGTAGTAAATTTTGTAGGTTGTTTTTAAGCAAATTGTCACATTGCTGTCTTTCTTATTTTGCAGGTGAACTGGAATGCAGAATACGTAAAGGTTGTTTTTTAAAGATACCACAGGCATTTTAAACACATTATATTAGTGCTTGAAGGCTAGATACATAGCTGTATTTGTGTCAGTTAAACCTCAAACAAATGTCAAAGGCAAAAACGACATTTGAACATGATAATTTTATCCTGAATTCCCAATTTAGCACTTCTAATTGTTGATCTATTTCATCTCAATTGTCCTGCTGCATTTGAAAAGAAAATAGATCAACTTTTTTAAAGGGGGTCTCATCCTCTCACTTGCTTACCTTTTTAGTGCATCTTGTTTACATCAGTGATAAAGGGTAGAGTTTGATATTTTGTGAAAAAAACACCATAAGAAGTTATAGGCTGTACTTTGAAAAATAGAATACCAGGATGAAGTTTTGGAAAGCACATGCAATTCATGATAATATTTAGCAAGAAGCTGAAGCTCATCACAGTCCCGAAATTCCCTCAGTTACGGGGGAAATACAGCTTTATCCCCAAATAACTGATACAAGGATTGAAGAATCCTAGAATATCCCATGTTGGAAGGGACTCATAAAGATCATTGAGTGCAGTGTTGCGGTGCATTTGCCTGCAAAACAGAGCATGTATTTTTATGCTCCCCAGAAAATTTGGCAACTTGTCTGACAGCTGCAAATCAAATGCTGACACTACTGCCCAAAATGTTAATTCTCCTGATAGTTCATGTGATGCTGTCTCCATTTGGACGCTTTTATAGGCGAGATAGGAGCTACCGCACGGTTCAGGCCTGTGACTCACTTTGCCTTGTGGTTTTGTCTCTTGTAAAAGTCAATACTGAGTGCTTTAACAGAAGATGTGAGAAGTACCGCAGTGCTCCTGTAGTCCTGTTGTCTGCCACCAACTGTGAGCAGAGATTGATGCTCAGTGCTAGATTACAAGTTTGTTAGTGCTTCCAAAAACATTTGCATTAGTTCTGGAAGCTCTTGGTATTCCTGCCTTGTGTTGGACTGTCTAGCTTTGCTAATGTTTTAAGGC
Source organism: Odontophorus gujanensis (assembly GCA_013399175.1). Classification (NCBI taxonomy): domain Eukaryota; kingdom Metazoa; phylum Chordata; class Aves; order Galliformes; family Odontophoridae; genus Odontophorus; species Odontophorus gujanensis. The sequence goes on from VXAB01011024.1 coordinate 156,728, forward strand.
AGTTCCAAGGATTGGTTCATTATGAAGGAAGCGAAGCAGAAAGTTAAAATTGCATACTCCATTCCATACTGAAAATGAGTGACAGAAACAAGCTTAGCATAGGATGTGTCTCCACACATTTCTTCTTATTCTGGAGTAACTTGAGTTTAAAGGACCATAAATTAAAATGTAGCTAACTGCTGAGGACAGATACAACATGGCATGCTTATCTGTGGTTTCTGGATGCTTATTTAAGTCAATGTCTTGACCTCAAACCAATTCTTTTCCTTTTCAGCATGTTTCCCATTTTCAGGTAAACAGGCCAAAGGGAAAATTCTCAGCAGTCACTTACTTTGCAGACTGTTGATTATCAGATTTCATAACTGGTACCCTCTCCCTCACAGAATAGAGTAGTCAGTAAGAGTATTCTCTGGTTTAGGAAATAGGATTTCTGCTAATCAAGCTCTTGAATGTTACATTGTATGAGATTGTACTTGAATGCTGTCTGCTCTGCCTGAGGATATGTTGTTCCCTGTAAACTAGAAATCCCTTTCTGTACTTGTTTTCTGTCCCAGTCTGTGGAATCAGAAGCTGTAGTACAGTGGACATTAGGCTTGGGACAGAAGTTTACTGGAAAGAGCACGTATCTGGATGTTGGAAAGGATTTGTTAGAAGAAGGGGATCTGGGAGTAGTTTTTACATGTATGCAAACAGTACTTTGTGTGCCATCAACTGTTTAACAAACCTTACCCTTTATGTTACTTGTAGATGCGAGATTTACTTCAATTACCCTGCTGTTAAGAGTTGCATAGCAAGAAAAACTTTCAAGGCCTGTTACAATTGATAAATATCCAAACAGGATTATCATTTTTGCTTTCAAAATATCTGCAATATTCCGTTGACTTTACTCTCTTACTGCAGTTTGTAATCTGTGCATGATTTCTTGTAGCACAGTTTACATCATTTTTCAGGGGCATAGAGAATCTTTCCATAGTGAGGGCTAAGCTGTTCACAATTTAGGTGTTGAAGTGTTGATTTCTCCATATTGATTTCTAGCAGCCCTTTGAAAAGGAATAGTTGTGCGTGCTGAGATGATCCTTTGATTTTCTGGACTGGTCTTAGTGTAGAGTGAAAGTAGGAAGGCAGATGGACAGAGAAGATGAGTGTGTTTGTCTCAGTATTATCATTTGCTCTTTCCCCAGTTCAGTGTTACTAGTGACTGCCAAACAGTAACAATGGAGATTTCTTTCCGAGAAACCTTGAACAACACTGTATCGTTCACCCAGCATGGTGCCTGGCATCATCAAATGCAAAAAGTGGAATACGTGGTGGCCAATATTTTTGTAATAGTTGATTAAGTGAAAAATGGTTCATAGTGCTTTATGATGTGTTTGGTGAATTTTAGAGAACTGATGTCAAAAGCTTGACTATCTGCACAAAAGCATCTGGTGTATCACAAAGACAAGTTCATAGCAACTGAATACAGTTAAAATATCTTTCTTGGGGGCTGATTATTAGCATTTTTCTTACAGTGACTTGGCCTCTGAATTGGCTTTCACATCGACTTCCTTTTCTGTTGTAAATGTTAAGGTTTGTTACTGTTCTTTCAGCATCCTGCCATCCTTGCTCTTCAAATGAATTGGCCTGTTGTGGTAGGGGAGAGAGCAAGAATTCTCAAAATTGAGGTGCCTGAGGACTTGATGAAAATGAGTAACTGGATAGAAAAAAGATAAAGTGTATTGGTGTTTTGAGTTGAGGAAAGCCTACATCCTCATGCGTTCTTAAACTCCATGCCATCACAGGATGAAACATAGAACGGCTAGGGTTGGAAGGGACCTCAGAGATCATCTAGTTCCATCCCCCCTGCTGTGGGCAGGGCTGCCATCCACTACATCGGGCTGCGCAGGAACCCATCAAGCCTGGCACTGAATGCCTCCAGGGATGGAGTATACACAACCTCGCTGGGCAGTCTGTTCCAGTGCCTCACTACCCCCTGAGTGAAGAATTTCTTCCTAACATCTAACCTAAACTTCTCCTCTTTCACTTTTAATTCTTTCCCCCTTGTCTGGTCACAATCTGCATGCATAAAAATTCGGTCCCCATCCTGTCTGTAAGCTCCTTTCAAGTACTGGAAGATCGCAGTGAGGTCTTTTCTGAGTCTTCTCTTCCTCAGGCTAAACAATCTCAACTCCCTCAGCCTGTCTTTCTATTTTTCTTTCTATTGTACTGACTGCACCACTCAGCCTAGTGTCATCAGCAAACTTGCTGAGGGTACACTGAATCCCGCAGTGTTAATTGTTGATGAAGATGTTGAAGAGCACTGGTCCCTAGATGGACCCCTGGAGAGCACCACTCATGACCGACCTCCACCTGGATGTAGAGCCGTTGCCAAAAACCCCATGGCCTCAACCATCCAGTCAGCTCTTTACCCACTGAACAGTCCAGCTTTCAAATCCGTATCTTTCCAGTTTAGAGGTAAGGCTGTGGTGTGGGACCATGTCTAAAGCCTTGCACAAGTCCAGGTAGATGCCATCACTTGCCCTTCCTTGGTCACTGATGCCATTACTCCATTGTAGAAGGCATTGCTCCATCTTAAAAGTTCAGTCAATATCAGAAAGATGTTGCAGTGTACCATATATTCTCTTCCTCTAAGGACAGACGCTCCTGTCAACCAGAAATCTTTGGGTCTCTCTTGCTACAGCCCTGACTCAATTCTAGGATTGCCTCATGCGTTTTTTTTATTCTTTCGATGTCAGTCAGGAGAACAGCAGAGCACTGAACTATCTCAGAGGAGATTATGACCAGTGGCAGCCAGTCTGTCCAGCTGCTAGAATCTGAGGTTTTCTAAGCTGGGTTTCCATTATGTCCAACAGGTTTTTGTGAGTGTAGGGCCATGGTTTGCTACCCTGCTGTAAGAAATATACACTTAAAGAGTTTGCATCTTAGAAATCAAAGCCAGTTGGGCACGTATTAGAACTCCCTAGGAAATCAGACTGTGTTCATTTCCCTTAATGGTTGCTGTTAGTATTAAGTTACCAGAAAACATTTCAAAATGTGACCAGTTTGGATGAAGAGATATTGCCATGGTTTTGTGGAGACTGAAGCTTTGGCAGAGAGGTCAGAAACAATAGGACGGTTCTCTTTGGGAATTATTTATGCTGCGGACCACAGTGTGCTAGTATTGTGTAAGGCAGTCCTCAGTAAATCAGGTGGGAGTAAAAACTTATTTTGCCGTATAAACAGTGGGTTGCATAACACAGCTTGTCTTTCTCCTCTTCTGGACGTTTTTTTCCATCTGAATACTGTATCTATATCATCATACATACCAGCACACACTGCTCTAGCTATGTTTTCCAGGACCTGCCCTCCTGGGCATCTGTCTCTTTGCTCCATGATGTGCTGTTGCCCTCCACAGGATTTCCAGGCATTACAAGGAGCCTCAGCACCAACAGCACAAAGTACAGCTACCCATTGTCAGGCCCCAGCTGGCAACTCCACGCTGTGTTTCTAATCTCACCTCTCCCAGGGACTGAATTGCTCAATCTTGCCCAAATGTTTGTCTCTGGATTCTTTCATCAGATGCCTTCACAAGGGCAGTGCGATAAGTAATGGAGGCACTGTTGGTCTGGGGAGATTTCCCATGTTATATACAATGGGGTTCTGCTGACACAATAACCTAACTCCAGGATCCTCAAGCCCCACCTTCCCCCAGAGGGCTTCCTTTTTCCTTTCTTTAAATATGTTCTGACACATTTTTGGCTATTATCTTTTAGTATGTCTCTGTTGGGCATCTTAACTACCATTTTATTCACACACTAAGTACATAATCAATATCACACAGTCAGCTGTGCTGTTTTGAATGCCACATTTCATTTTTCAATATATGCATCATCATTGTTTAAGACTCCTTATCACAGAAGAGTCACCTGCCAGGATTATCATGTTGCCGTAATAGATTTGACTTGGTATTGGCCGTCACTTTACTCATCTCTGTCAGGTTCCACATCTGTCGGTTGCAAGCCGTTGCTTCCCCATGTAGTCCATGTCCTTTTCCCAATAAAACGTGCACTTTTTACAGCTAAGAGACAGATAGGATTTCTCACTTTAAGTCTACATAGCAGATTCACTTCGGTGCCAACCTTCATTTAATAGCTTGGCCCGAGCTCTTTTTCTCTAGCCTGCATACAAAAACACAGTGGAGAGAAAAGAGCACTCATGGATAATTTATTTGATTATGGACCTTTTTCCTTAGGTTTTGATAGTTATTTATTACATGAATTCTTTCACTTCACAAAAATGTGTCTCCGTGTACACACTTCTCACATATGCACTTATGCCTTCCCAACGTGTTCAAATTTTAATTCCTGTTTGCAACACTTCATCTGTTCCTGAGCGGTGTGCGTACTTTTTTTATGTCCAAGATCCAAGCAAACAAAAGTCCTTCAAACATCATTCTGAATTAGTGGAGAGATGACAGTTAAAAAAAAAAAAAAAGGCAAAACAATTAAATTATCTCCCACTTAAATGAGAATTTTACTGAGGCTTGTTTTGTTACATCTTGTTATAGTGAAAACAGATGATATTTGAAACTTGGCTTTGAAGCAGTCCTCCCTTCGGCCTCCACAGGCAGCCCGACATATCCCCTCTGCACATCACTTCCAACAGCTCTTTAGTGCAGCATATTTCCATGTTTATCCTCCAGACAAATTATAATTGTTGATCTTAAGTCAGTTGCGTACAGAGAAAATGATGTGTTGTCAACCCCAAATCCCATTACCCTCTATAAATTCCTTCTCTCATAAAGAATTAAAAGAAATGAAGAGAGAATTTGTTGCATTTCTCCCTTTTCTTTTAAAATATGAGGATGGCTTTGGTGGAATCAGCTCTTCAGTGCATCAGTGAGCAGTTGGCACAGTTGGGTTCACCCCAGAGGGCTCTGGTGGTTGCATGCTGCCCAGGCAGAGGGGGCTGAGGCTCAGCAGTGCTGCTGACACTGAGAGGGCAGATGTGGGATATACTTCCCCTAATCTGCATTCTGTACAAAATGACTGTGAAACATTTATCAAAATGTTTAGCTTGTTTTGATAGCTGGACTAGATTGTAAACAAATGGTAACCACATGTTATTTACAGCAGAATAAGTTTGATTTGTTTGGTTTTATGACAGCGTTTACACAGTATTTTATGCAACCCTAGTGACCTACATAAGGTTTTGGTCTACAACTTATACTCTTTTTCTGAAAAACGATAGAATTAGTGAAATAGATTATGGCAGGGCTTATTTTTAACCATAGCAGCTAGTAACTTGATGGGAAAAAAAAAAAGATTTCCTTGGTGTTTTCAGAGATCGTGAATTCTCTTTTCTGCTGTCTCAGTGGCCTTCAAAAATAACCAAGCTTGTTGTTGAAGTTCATTAAGTTACAAGCGGATAGCATTACACATTATCATTCCTAATGTCAAGTAAGCACCCCTACTTCCCACCATCTCAGACCACTTCCTGGCTTCAGTGCACCTCAGTCTGAAGTGTGTTGGATTTTTTTCCTTTCTTTCTTTTTTTTTGTTTGTTTCTCAAGATTTGGGAAGGAGGGGGAATGTTGTGGTGAACCCTTCTTCTGCTAAACCTCTGAAACCATTACATGATAGTTAAAGCACTGCTCTATTGGTCTTTAGCCACAAGCCGAGATCAGATGGGACTGGATCAGAAAAGAAGAGACAGGGAAGGGAAAAGCCACAAACGTTTTTCTCTTCCTTAGCACTTCCATTCAAGGGTCCTGGAGGGAATTCACAAATACATTAGGTCACCCTTGCAAAAATACTTCGTTCACAAAACAAATGTGAAAATAAATAAATAAATAAATCTCAAAGCGAAGCAGTGGGGCATGTAATACCCAAATTATTTTGTAGTCACTTTGGAAGAGTTGTAGCTGAATAGATTTGTGGCTTGGTGGTTGTTTTCAAGACTGTTCCATAAAGTTGCATGAGACAGAACAGAAACCTCTTGGTTTGGATTTGTAAATAGAAAACATCCTGAGGCTTCTGCCCCTTTTCTCTCCTCCTGGATGGATCGTGGCACTCAGGAAGCCACCTGTAATTCCCTCCTGTAAATGATATGTGTTGCATGCAAAAGAAGGAAGAAGAAAGCAAAAACAAAACAAAACAAAAAAACACAGAAAATGACCCAATAACTGCAGAACAGAGCACAGAAGATAAGTATTTTTAAGTGTTTAATTTTTCAGGGAGATCTCCAGATTTTGGTTCTCTGGTGTTGCTGCTGCTTTGAGCCCTGTCAGCTTCATTTTTTTTTACCAGGATGACATAAACATGAGCTGGAAATGAAGTCACACTGTGATTTTTCTGTGTTGCATGCACTGGGATTTTCAGTGAAAGGCAAAAGATTGTATCACTGAGAAAAGCCTTATTTTCCCCGTCTTTAAATCTCTCACTCAGCTTAGACAAGGTCTAAGCTTTAGAGGCCCATCATAGGAGTCCCTTTTATTTCAGCTACCCATTTTATTGTCTTGACTCACAGGCTGTCACAGTCTTCCTTACTTCTAAGCTTGTTCTGAATGTGATTCATTTACATAAACAGTCCTGCTGTGATTGTAGCAACAACGTTGAGCTCTCTCGGCTGAGGCGTACAGCTCAATTTCCCAGAAGTACGTCAGCTCTCACTGTGAGGAACCACATGCCACTTGAAGCTCCTGCCTGTTCTGTTACACTGTGATGGCAAACCTGTGTTTTTGCACCAACTTGAGTCAATTTTCAGCTCATGTTTCTCTTGACAGGGGTGGCTGGTGTTCCCAGGGAAGGAAAACCAGACAGGTGTCTCCTTTTGCTTCCTCTGTCTCCCTCACCATGCCTCACTGCCTTTCCCAGTTGCCTCTTTCATTCTTCTCCTTGTTCCATGGTTCCATTTCCTGCTAAATGGCACTAAAGTGTTTATAAAAATTTCAGAGCCGCTCAACCTAATCTAGTGTCTGATGGTGAGGTACTGGCACAGGCTGCACAGGGAGGTGGTGGAGTCACTGTCCCTGGAGGTGTTGAAGAATGATGTGGATGTGGCACTGCCGGGTGTGCTTAGTGGGCATGCTGAATGTGGGCTGGTAGTTGGACTAGGTGATTTAGAACAGGTCTTTTCCAGCATGGATGATTCTGTGATCTAGAGAGAGGCAACCCTGACAAATGCAGTAGGTTGCAACTAGATGATCTTTTAGGTCCTGTCTAACCCAAACCCTTCTATGATTCTATGATTAAAACAGGGTTTTAGAGCTGCCACATTTCAGCTGCCAGAATGAAATATTCTTGGGATCATTTCTTTCTGGCGTGTTTTGTTCAAAATGAATTCTTGAAAGTTATGGAGAAAAACTCAACTGATTTAGACTGTATTCTTAAAAATATATGTTTTTTAAAAGATTGAGTCCTCATTTTTAGATCAGGGAAGAAACCTACATCAGGGAGCAGCAGCAGCCTGTTTCCTTCCCAGTGTAGGATGAGGGAGAGCAGAGGTGGGTGGCAAAGCAGGAGCAGAGCATGGAGCAGATCCCACAGTGGTGACAGCTGATGTTGACTGAGAATCCAAAACACCCAACAAGTCCATGCAAACGAGACAGGTCTGAAGCCAAACTGAGTCTGCAAGTCCAGACCACCTTGCCTCAGCTTAAAAGCATCATAGTGCCAGGTACAAAAGCCACAAAGAAAAGGCTGCCCATGCTACTGTCCAGGATGGAGAATGCATTTGTATGGAGTGTAGGCTCCTGATGGAAATACAGGGTGTAAGTATAAAATTAAGGCCCAGATCTCAGCGTCTTTGCAGAGGAATTTCAGACTGTATTCTCACACAGGTAGCTTTCAAACTGGCAAATTGCAACTTGACGTTTATGGGAAAAAATGCGTGATGGTTGCAAAGCCCTGTTTTGGCTTGAAATTTTAATACGTATAAGCAGCGGAGACCAAGAGAAAAGGATTGACTCATTCTTCTTGTGTGGGGAAGGATAGTGTGGAAAAGATACCAAATAGCACCTAATAAAAAATAGGCAGCGGTGCATATAAATTAGATGTTGGGAAGAGGGCTGGTAAAGCTTTATTTTTTGGCACCAATAGCTCACATCGAAAGCCTGTCTGAGTACTGGAGGGGTTTCTTGAAAGAAAACTGAAAACGTCAATTGAAATAAAAGGAAATAGTTTTCTGACAGAGCCATAAAAAGGTGCAACAACAGATGCCCTGATAAACATACCTAGTTGCCACAGGCACCTATAATGCATCCTCTAAACACATGTTTTGGCTGATGAAGTGGAAAAAAGGGCAAATCTAGGATGAAAGAAAATTGCATCCCACTTTGCATGTCTGGAGGATGCCTGAACGGTATAAATTGTGTATCTTGGCTATCCCCAAATATATAGGCAGGCACTTGAGGAAATGAGTTAGAGCTGTACTTCCTCATCGTCGAATCTCAGTTGTAGTCTTCAGTAAACTTGTATTTTTCCATCTAGCACGGTTAGTGGCTTGCATTCCTAATGAGAAAAAAATATATTAGCAACTAATAGAAGACAGAAGTGGTGACGTCTGCCCCGTACGGTAGCAGATTTTCTGTAATTAGTTAGGTGGAACCACAGATATATTAAAGTTAGTTTTTCCCTAAAAGCACAACATAAAAGCAAACGAACAATCAGTGTAGTAAAACAGCAACCAGCACCACTCTGTGTCATTCACTGAGCTTGATGGGGGTAGTGGCTTGAGTTCCACTAATAAGAAACTGTTAGCCTTTGTGTAGAAGTTTTGTGTTCATCAAGCAAGTTCAGTTTATCTGACAAAGTGAATGTTTGAAAGATTTAATGGTAATATCTGGAAATAATATTTTTTTTACCAATTTTCTAGTCTTGAAAGGCTTTGAAGTACTTGGGAGGAGGTGTAATTGATTCGTGTGAAACATTAAAAACAGTAATTATTGTCATATTTCCTTTGGAATATTATGAATTTTTGTGGTCAGTCAGAAGTAGTGTAAAGATTGTCTTAATGAAGATATGATTATTCTGTTCTTTTTATATTACACTGTGAGATCTTTTGGCTTTCTTCTTTATCCCACCGGTCTTAAATTAAAAATAGGATCCAGAGACCTGTATTTGTTTTACATATGTTGCTTTTTAGATACTTAATCCAGAAGCAGTTTATTACTGAAGCAGAAGGAATGGTGAAGAGAGCCTACACTTTATTTAAAACATGCAAATAGAAAGTATCATGCTGCATAATTTTGTCTATTCAAAAAGCTCTAAGTCTTTCTAGTCTTTGTTATCATCAACGTAACGTTTGTAACATCTGCTCATTAACTCCCCTAGCGTCCGTGCAGTAAAAGAACCACTACTTGCTAAAGGATGGATTGATTTGCACCAGAGAAATCTATTTCTGACGTACCTAGTTCTGTAGGTTCATCTCATTCTTTTCTCACAGAGGATGATTTGCATCTCTGAGGAAGATTCAAGGGAAAAGTGTGTGTAACGGTGTGGTGCAAGTATGAGTTCTTTGCTTTTTTGACATCACTTGCTCTGCTCTTACACTCACCGTGGCCAGAAAGAGAGAAAGGGAGCAAGGTAGACCAGCATGATAAATGTTCTGTAGGTAAATGTGGAACTCCATTGGGAAAACCTTTGTCTCACATCAGCACATGTGTACATGTGGCTAGAGGGTGACTTCTCCAGAAGTGTTCTTAGCATCACCTGTTTTAAAACGAGGGGCACTTTAAAAGCACAAACATTCTACCTAAATGGAAATGGTCACATCTGACTGCTTTAATACGGTGAGACAAACAAATGACAAAATGTGACATTCCAGGTATCTAGAGAGACAGGAGCTTTTCTGCTGTCAGATTGCTGTAAGGAGCTCTAAAAAGATTTAATGTTACATTTTCAGTTGTGTTTTTATTAGATGTCCTGACTTGGCGATGTTTGATTCCAAAAGTGCCTGGTTTTGGTACAAATGACTCATAAATAAAATCTTACTGTAGAAGCTTAAGAGCTGGCACATAGTTTTCCACAAAGCAAAATCATAAGGAACTTATTCTCAAAATGGTAATACAAACACTGGAGTAAAAGCACAGGGTGGTTGGGGATGGGACAGAAAAGAGCTGATTGCCTTTACTGCAGAAATCTAAAATTCCTTTTTGCTTCTTTACTGCCTATTTTAATGGCAATCAGCCCAAAAGTGCTCAAAAGTCACATTCAATCAGAAGTAATTCAGTTTTTAAAATTTTTGTAATCCTTTGTTTGAATCACTGACACGGACCTCAGGTCAAGGACTCCTGTGGTTAAAAGGTGCCAGGCTGTATGTCAGACCAGTCAGTGGGAAAAGGCTGATGGGAACAGAATCATTTTTTGTTCTTTCGTGGCAATAAATGAGGACTAAAGACACACTTTTATAGAACTTCTGATTTTCCACATCTCAGATCTTTCCAGCCAGTTTATGGCTCCTGCACTCAGGTTTCTGCTAAAAACAGCAACGATTGCCTTCCACTGGTGTAGGTCCACCAGGGTCAGGAGGACTCCTCATGGAGCAAAGGCCTCGAGGCTGCCAGAGTTTTAGCTGCCATCTGCTCCCATGTGTGCAAGCACAGGCCTGCAGCTGCGATTTGTCAAGAAGCTGTGCAGCTCAGGCGCACTGTATGTTGTGACAGGATCACAGGATTGTAGGTTTTGGAAGGGCCCTCTGGAGATCACCTAGGCCAGCCTGCTGCTAAAGCACATTCCCCACAGTTGTACATCTAAGTGAGGAGGAACGAGAATGGGAGTTAAAGGAGAAATGCTCTCTTGAATATCATGTCTATAGCAGTGAAAAATGGAAGTTAGGATGAGGAGACGGCAAAGACTGGCTTTTTCTTCACAGTCTACTACAATGATATCTACTCTGGATTTTGTCCTGCTCTTATCAATGGCACAGTCCTTCTGCCAGGCGGGAGCCCTGGCAGCACCAGATGGGAGCACAGAGCAGACAGACACATGCAGCTTCCAGCCCTCGTACCGGGTTGCCCTCTCCAGGCGCTGCTGGCTCTGGGCTCTGTTCTTTCTTCAGAACCATAGCCCAAGCCATGTTTGGAAGAATTAAGATGAACTAAATGTAGCGTGGTTCCATCCTTCCTGCTACTTACACTGGGCAGATTGTGGGAACACCCCTCCTCCTTCATGTGCCTCAAAACTTTGAAAAAACAGCCTCACCAGCCTCTGAGCTAGAAAAGTGAATATTCAGTGTGAATTCTTCTTCTAGTAAAATGAAGAGAATTACTCAATTTCTCTTTTGATTACATTTTTATTTGTGGTATTTTAATTTTCAGCATAGTGATGCTTTGGAAATACACAATGTAAATTTTCACCTATTATTTTTTAAGAAATCATACAGACAGTGAAAAATAAAGCCTGTAATTCTCCCAGTAAAGAGCATTCTTCTCTCTTACAGAACACATTTCCTGCAGCCAATTACGTAGTAGGAAGAAAAATACACTTCCTGAACTACGTGCTGCAAACTGGAGTGTGATCCTCAAAGCACTGCAAAAAGAGCTTAGCTTTTCTGAAAAATAATTGAAGGGAAAAAAAATCCAAATCAGTATTAATTTAAAAAGTTAAAGCACTAAACTGCTGTCAAGTTCCCAATTCTGTTCTTGCCTGCCAAGAGCTTGGAGTATCTGTCCTTTTGAGGATGATTGCAGATGACTACTGATCCACAAATTCTGCTTGGGAATCACTTTCCCAAACTGTTACTGAAATTTTAACAACTTATAACTCCATTTTGGTGTCTACATGAAAGGCAAAAATACGATATTAGGAAAATTTTCTTCTCAGAAAGAGCAGTGCTGCCGTGGCACAGGCTGCCCAGGGAGGTGGTGGAGTCACCATCCCTGGAGGTGATCCACAACCATGTGGATGTGGCACTGAGGGACATGGTTAGTGATGGTTTCACAGTTGGACAAGATGATTTCAGCGGTCTTTTCCAATTGTAATGATTCTGTGATTCTGTGATATCACCATGGAGCTATTCTCGTGTTATTTTTTGCACAAGGACAACTACCATTCTGGTGACTTCCTCCAGGAACAGCTTTGAATGAGTGCATCATCTGCAGGTGCAGCTGGTACCTGGTCAGTTTACATGGACATGAAAACACTGATGGGACTTTCTTTTGAAACCTGAAGAATGCAGAGTCAGCGTTGTGACAGCTGTGCCTCTGCTCACGTTTTGTATAAACTTTGTTTTGGATTGCTAGGCCTGACTGCTTCTTAGATATGTATTTATTTTACACTTAAAAGTTCATGTTTCAAGATAGGTGTTCCTGCCTTTTTTGTTTGTTTGTTTGTTTCCATTTTGTTATAAATAAAAAGATCTTAGCATCATATGAAGTTCATGGAGTTTACAGCTTGATTTTCATTTGTTTGGCCTGCCTCCAGAACAGGACTAAATACTTTCATTGAAGTTTGTGATTTTAGGTGTATTCTTTCAGAATGAATGGGTTTTGCTGCCCATAGTGTTGCCATTTGTTCCGGAACTAAACAGTAATTCCTGGAAGAGACAGCATTTTTTCATCTGCTGAGGTGTAACCTGTCGGGTTTTGCCTGACTAAATGAATCTTTTTCTATTATAAGATTACACTGCATGGGTAAGGGAGAGAGGGTGCATGTTGTTTACTGGAACTCCATCAGAGCTGATGCTGCTTCCCACAGCCTACTGAATAAACTGGCTGCTCGTGGTTCAGATGGATGTGCTGTTTGCTGAGTGAAAACTGTCTGGGTAGCTGTGCCCAAAGTGCCAGTGTGAGCTGAGCTAAATCTGATTGGTAGCCAGTCATACGTGACATTTCCTAGGGCTCCATTGGTGGGGCTGGTTTTGTTTAATGCTTTTATCAACAATCTGGATGAAGGAATTGAATGAACCTCAGAAGGTTGGCAAGTAACACCAAGTGGGGCAGGAGCATTATCTGTATGATGGAGGAGGCTCTGTGGGGGCATGACTGGGCTAATCAGTGACTGGGCTGTACTTGTGTCCAGTTCCAATCCAGTCCAGCCATTTGGGCCTGGGGAAGACTGGCTGGAAAATGCCTGGCCTGAAAAGGACCTGGATGTGCTGGCAGCCAGCTGAACGTAGGCCAGCAGAGTTCAGGTGTACAACAAAGCCAATGGTATCCTGGCCTGCATCAGAAATAGCGTGGCCGGTGGGACAATGGGAGTGATTGCCCCTTTTCACACAGCAGTGGTGTGATGACACCTGGAATATGTGCTCAGTTCGGAGCTCCCTGCTGCAAGAAAGGCATTAAGTTGCTTGAATACGTGCAGAGAAGAACAACAAAACTGGTGAAGGGACTAGACAAGAATTATGAGGAGTGGCTGAGGGATCTGGGGCTGCTTGGTCTGTAGAGGAGGAGACAGAGGAGATCTCGTCGCTCTTCACTGCTCCCTGAAAGGAGGCTGTAACAAGGTAGGAATCGGTCTCTTTTCTCAGGTGACAAGCCATAGGACATGAAGAAACAGCCTCAGGTTGTACCAGTGAAGGTTTAGAATTTACATCTGGAAGAATTTCTTCATGAAAAGGGTGGTGATGCATTGGCACAGGCTGCCCAGGGACGTGGTGGAGTTACCATGCATGGAGGTGTTCAAGAAATGTGGATGTGGCACTGAGAGATGTGGTCAATGGGCAGTATTGGTGGTAAGTGGACAGTTGGACTAGGTGATCTTAGTGGTCTTTTCCAACCTTAATGATTTTATGGTTCAATGATTCTTTGAAAAGGGATGTCTGTAATCACTGCTGTTTACCTGCCTCATAAGTAACTATCAACCAGAAGTAATAAGCAGGGTTGTTTTTTTTTCCTGCAAATGGCTCTCAAAAGTCTTTTCAAGGTAATTAACATTGAGCAGATAAGCGTGACAGGAACAGAATGTGATTTAAATCCGAGTGGAGTGGAAAGATTCCACAGGATTTCAGTGTTTTTGAGTAAGTCCTCAAGTAAACATCCTTCTTAACACTGTTGTTACCAGTCAGTGGTTATGAGATCTCCTTGTCCTCCTGATGCCTGACCCTCAGTCTCTGCTCCTTCTCTTAATGAATCTGAACAGGGTAACTCAGTGTGATTCTCCATTGTAATTGCACCGTTATCACCCATGAGGAACTCATTAATGTGGACAAGGTTTTGAAACCAAAGTCTCCCTTTTCAGAGCCCTGATCTAGGAATGCTTTAAGGGTATATGCCAGCTTAAGAATCAGATTCATTTTGGTTCTGGGAATCAAACCGCAGCCTCTGAAAAACAATGGAATTTGTGGCTTGTTCCAGAAAGTTAAGCAACAACCTCAGCTTTTTGCTAAAAGAGGGCTAATAAGTTTTGATGTAACATCAGAGGAGCTAATTCAGATCTAATAACAATAGTTGTTTTTTGAACAATTTAGCCTTAACACAAACAATTTCTCACTTCATAATTTTTCTTCCTGGGGCCTTCTTTTGGAATATTATGCAGGCAGATGTCCTACTTAACAGGAGACCCCTCGTATTCTGCCAGTTTCCAGATACATTGAAGTATTTACTGATTGAGAACGCTTCAGCCATTAGGCAGAGGAGCCTGTCCATCAGTGTGGGATGCCAGATGTCAGCTGCAGCACAATCTGCAGAGAGAGAAGCAATCTAAAGGCTACCTGGGTGGTAGTATGGTGGGATTTGTCATTTCTGCACTATTTGAAACAGCGCTGTCCCTGTTTAGGAGTAGATGTTAGGAAGTAGTGAATTATGAGCTGAGCAAGGTTGAGTGGCAGAGGAAAACTGCAGTTTGCGCTGCATCTGCAGAAGAGTTGCTATGAACAGTATGGAGAATGGAAAGCAGCAGCAAGCATGAAGTGATAGCAAGGGAATGGATGTTTCAAAACATGATTGGATCTGTATCTCAGTTAGAGGACTCATTACAGAAATGTCTGCTCCCCTCTTTGTAACTGTAGGTGCAAGCAATAGCCAGCTCTTACGAACTTTGTAAGCAGCCAGGAAATAATGTAAGTTTATTTCATCTCAGTATGTTCTAACACTGCAGTTCTGATAAAGAGTGAAAGGAAAGTCAGTTGGAGGAAGATAAGACTAATTTGTTTCCTTTAAAAAGGAGGTGATTTAGAGACAAAATTGGAAAAAAATAATGGGGGGCCAGGGGGGGGGGGGGGGGGGGG
>VXAB01011024.1:171903-194456 GCA_013399175.1 Odontophorus gujanensis
TACGATGTGAGATTTGTGAGACTGGGGGGGGGGGGAGTGTGAAAAGATGGCTAGGCTTCCTAAAAGGAAGTTTCACTGGAATTCATGTCCTGTTTACAGTATCTGCTGTAAACTTCAGCCTCTATATCTTCCTGTCCGCGTTCTGCACAGTTCTGGTGTAGCTGTACAGAGCTGAACAAAGCAAGCTCTGTGCGCGTGTTTATGCACAGCGCTGGAAGGAAGATCACAAGCTGCAAATGAAGTGGGTTTCAGAACAGGCTGTATGATTGTGCTTTAATTACCAGTGAATCAGCTGACCAGTGCTCAAATCTGTGCAAATCTGAGATAAGCTCGTTAAAAAATATGTTAAAATAGGCACTTAGGGCACTAAAGTGTCAATAAATAAAAGCTAAAGAAAAGTAAAACTAGATGCTGAAATACAGACTCCCCAGATATGTTGGACAGGAGCCTACAAAAGCCTTCAAAAGAATTTTCTTCAAAACACTGTGGAAGTTAACAGGAAACTCTATAGGAGACTTCATGATAATTATGAAGATGTTGTCTGGTGCATTCTGAATAATGTGTTCCCTTGTTTAAAGAAAACAATACTGACAATCTGCAGTGTCCCAAAAATAAACAACTGAGATACCAACAAATACAAACTAAGGAGTGAGCTCAGATTAGCAATATTTTACGTTAAATAGTGGAGTAGCAGCAGACTGAGAGAGCTCCTCCCCATGCAGAGTGTCCAGGAGAAGCACCCCAGTATAAACACAGATAAGAAGAACCATCTCCTCCCTTTTCTGCTGGAGCTCCCATCCTCCTCCTCACTGTGAACATATATTTTCATTCTGGATTCACACTCTGTCATCAGTGGTCATTTACCCTGTGGCTCTTCCAATTGCATCAGCACAGTTCTCTTCCCCTCTCTCCAAATTAGTACTGGTTCATTAAACAAGTAAGTTTTTAGTTTTGTATCTGTTTTATGTTCAGTTTCATTTTCTTCCTGTTTATTATTATCATCATCGTGACTGAGGTTTCTGTTTTACCATCTTGTGATGTGAAGGGCATTTGTGCATTGGCACTCTTTTTAAGTTCCCCTACGTGGGACCAGGGATGGGATCAGATCATCCCAGACACCTCTGCGTAACTGATTTTTCTGTTTTTCACTTCAGAGGCTTCTCCTCTTCTAATTTTGCCATTTTGCTGGCCAAAAAAAATATTTCATTTTCCCTAGGGAACTGCCAGACTAGTTGATATCTTCCCACCATAAACTACTTGGGGACCTTTACAAGTAAGCACAATCTCCCACCATCTCAAATTCTTTACTGAAACCCACAGGCAGACAAAATCTTCCAGTCTCTGACCTATCACATTGTGAGCAAGTAGCTCTTCTCAAGGTCCTTTGACTGCAGTTATAGGATGACTTAATTCTGATGAACCTACTAAGCTGTTGATCTAGGCAAACCGGAGAACAGGTGCTTCCTGCTTCCTCTGCGTAATTTGCTGCTGTTTAATACCATTGACAGTATATTCTTTATGGGATAATACAGAGTTCTCTATTTTTCTCTTTATTTCTACTGAGGTCAGAGACAAGCGGTTCTCTTTTTTCTAACAGCTGAGTCAAACTCTTGTAGTCCTTTTCCTTCCCCCAGTTCCATAGGCAGGGACTCTCCTCTATCTTACCTGTTCTCTCAGCTTCTTAACAATGGATCTGCATTTTCTAAGAGCAAATGACAAAAATGCAAGAGAACTGCTGATTCTGTCATAAAGTTACATCACTTTTTATAAGACATAATGACCCATCCCCAGCTCCCCTTGAGGAAAATCAAAAGATCACTAATTCTCATTTTGCTGGACCATTTAACTGTACAGTGATTTATGGCGTACTTTCAATTCAATAACCCATTCCTTTATTGCTAAAATTTTGGTTTCTGAGACTTCTGTTCTTCCAGAACCCAAAGACATGCTTAGAGACTATGTCTATTCTTTCTAGAAAGCAGGGAGAGACCTATCTGTCACCAGTCCTGAGCTGAATGGTGCACAGCGCTTTCTGCTCACCAAGTTCGACAGAGTGGTTTGAGATTCACTCCTTTTTCATCTTCTCCCCATACTCAGGAAGACTCAGCACTTTACAGGGCTGCATTTTTATTCCACGATTGTTCTCCATGTTGAATTTTATCTGACACTGCAATGAACGGTTTCCAATCCTGCCTTTGTTTCCTTTCCTCTCACTCCTCTTTTGGCCTAACATTGTTAAATATTTTTGCAACCAGAAGGTATTTTTGGAGTGAATATACTGCAATGACTCTCTGTTTTCAATGGCAACGCTCAGTTCTGGCTGCCATGAGCAAACACAAGATGCCATGTAAAACTACAAGCTGATTTAAAAAAAAAAAAAAATAAAAAAAATTATATTATACCATTCCTTTTGGTTGAAATTCCAGGAAAGTAGCAATGGGGATTTTGTATTGCCGACCCTAAATGGTAAGCATGTTTTAAATTCAGTTCAAGAATAAAAAGCTACACTAATACAATAATAACGTTCGCATTTTAAAGCTCTTTGGCAAGGAGAGATACTGAAAAAATGTCAGCTTCACCCTTTGACAGCACTGGCAATCACCCTCTAAACTCTGCTGTAATACTATAATTGCCCCAAATATTTGGTTTAAACACTTTTAAGCTAAGCAGCTATGCCAGCTCTAGGTAGTATCTTGGTTCAGAGTTGATTTTGGTAGAGAGTCAGGTCAGAGAGCACCTATGACTTACTACCTGCATAGGTTCAAATACTCAGGCATCACATGGAGACCACAAAATGGAGGAAAGTAAGGCTAATTTGTTGACTGTCATGAAGAAAGATGAGTTCTGGATCAGAATCATAGAAACCACATCCTAATACTAACATACCCAGAGAGCTGTTTGCCAATACAATTTGTGTGAATTGAGTATTATGTAACACAGAATGACAGAGGACAAAAGGAGAAATAAGAAATGGCGCCATCTCTGTGCCCCCAAAACCAACAAGAATCTGTGCCAGTGGAAAGCTTCCACACTCCTGAGAAAATGAATGCTTTCTGAACCTTGGCTCCCATTTCCTCAGTTGCTTCAAAGACTGTTACAGCTACTTGGGGACTTCTCAGACCTTGCCACACTGTGAAGATGTCTACACACAATAGCTTTTGCATTGCATTTTGAATTAAATTTTATTAGAGATTAGTCAAAACAACATCCTTTTGCAATCTTTGGGATTGGTATACTTCAGATTTAAACACTTGACTTTGAACACTCCGTTTCCATTTTTTCAATAGGAAAACTGGTCAGGCTTAAGGAAGAAGAGCAGAGCAAGTGGAGAGTCTTAGAGTTTGACATATCCTTCAAATTCCATACAGAGAAATAATTATTTTCCAGATCCATTCCAGAGGTTCTTCTGCTGACTCAAGAAGCTATCCAGAAATAGTCCCCAGGTCCTATGAACAATGTCTGCACTTGCAGAGCAGTAGATATGCTAACCATTAAAACCAGTAAAACACTTGATTTTGGCAAATCAAAAGCAAGATCGCTTTTCCTTGATGTGAAGCCTCTTTTCTTTTATGAAATTTTAATCTCCAACGATTGTCTGTCTCTCTGTAGAAGAGAGTGATATTTCATCAGAAGGAATACTTGAACACATTTCCACCCTAAGATCAAGAGCTATGGTAACAATCTATTCTAAACAGGAAAGACTACAAGATTTTACATGCAAACTTAATGCAAGTCCAAATCCGTATGATATTCTACTTACAATGTATACTGTGAAGAACTATCCTGGGTAAAAGAATAACAAATGTTTGAAGCAAACTTTCTCAGGTAGCTTACTTAAATTAAGCCTAGCACAGATTACTAGAAAAAAAAAAGAACAACACAGCCAGACTGGAAGTGTTGGGATGGCAAATTCTGATGGTATAAAACCTCATTTCAGATCATTTGATTGGAGCATTGACAAGGTTTTTGAAATATCTATACATTTGAAGTTTAGGGGAAATCAATTTGGTTTGAACAGAAGCGATTCCTCTGAATTGTATTACTCAAAAATTGCATTATGCAGTTACCCGTAGACAGATAGAAAATAAATGTTTCTGGATTCCAGATTCTATCTAACATGAACAAATATCTAGAAGAGCTTCTGTGCACAAAGATGAAAGCTAAGGCATGTTATATCTCTTTACCGATACTATTTCCTTTTTTCCTGGTTAGAATTTCCTTCGCCCTCTACAAGACCTTTGAAGTTGTCTCTATAGATGCTGATGTGGTTTCTGCCTTTACCAAATGAAGCAACACAAACCAAAACCCTACCCACTGTACACTGGAGTGACCTTGGCCACTTTGTCAGTCCCTACCACCACCCTCATCCTCCCCATTGCCATAAAAAACTTGAAAATCATCTGATTTGTGTAAACTATTTGTTGTGGTATAAGAGGAAGGAAAGAGATCTCTTCACATGGAGGTCTGCCAACCTAATATCTCTACCAAAAGTAGGTCAACAGAGATATTATTCCCCTGACTAGAACTCGTGATGGAAATCCAGATGTTAATCAGAGAAACCTTGTTAAATGTAGCATCCACTTAGCAGTGAATTTTATGAACATGTCTGGGGAGAGGACATGTGAAGTAGGAAGGTCCCACTGCGTTAAAGATGTCTAACAACAATGAAGAACTCATACTGTGTTAAAGCATTTTCTTTATTTAAAAGGACAACACCATGCAGTGCTGTTGACGATCGTCTTTAGAAGTATACCTATGCTCAGTACTTCAGACTGAGAATGCTGAACTTGTGTAATTCCATGTAAAACGATAGATGCTCAGAGGCCTCGATTACTGATGCACCCCACAGGAAACATGCAAAAAGTGCCATTCAGCTGATTAGTCAGGCAGTGGAATAACTGAAAACAGACTTAAGACACGTAAACAAAAGTCAATTTTACATAAATACAGCAACTGTCTTCCATTTGTTTTTTGTTTGTTTGTTTGTTTGATTTACAACCAACCTGGTATGTCACTGCTTCTGGGTATGGGTAATTATAATTTTGAAATGCTGAAAGCTTTTCTATATTGCTGACACATAAAGTCCATCTTATGTTCCAATGCTCTGTTAGAAACTGGTAGGTAAAACTGTTGTGTAAAGTATACCTGCTTTCAGTGAGGTAGGAGAAGATTCCCATGGCAGGTGGCTTAAAAACAACAGCTGAATTGCAACTCGTGCTACTGCTAACTACTGCAAGTGGCTCTTTTGATTCAGGTAAATTAATTTGATTATTGAAATTGCTATGTAACTGAATGTTGCAGTTTCTAAATATATTTACTTAGATTATGTTAGAAAAAGATGGAACGAAACTTACATCTGTCTTTTTTTCTTTTACAAAGGGATAATGAAAAATCAATTAAGCATCTCCCCATTGACTATTAAAACCACCTAGAGCTACCCATAAAACTATTGTGCTTGTTAGCAGCAGTATTAATTTCTCCCTGAACGTAGAAAATGAACTTCGATCATGTGGTCTCCTACTGCCATCTACTGTGTACAAGGAACTATACACGTGCCTATGGTGAAAGTTACTATTTTCCCTTCTAACATGACATGCCCTCTCCACATCACAGAACTTGTTGGAAAACAGTGTATTATTTTTATTATTTTTACAGAATATAGAAATTTCTGTGATTTATGCACGCTGTAGCAATTTGTAGGACTCTAATGACTGCCAGGCTTCATCAGACCAGCGCTGTCTGAGTACATGCTTATGCACTACATGAGCGCGCACACACACACACCCACACACACACACACAGTGAAAGACAGGCCCAGCTGTGTTAGTCTTAGTTACAGCTGTGGAAACCTTATAAATGAAAACCCATTACTGATGGCTTACTCTGTGTCCAAGGAACAATCCTGCCCTGCTGAGTGTTTCCCTCCCTCAGCGTGACTGTAGAATCACAGAATCCTCCAGGCTTGAAAAGACCTTCAGGATCAACAATCCAACAATCAATCAATCTGACTTACCCAGTCCCGATACTAAACCATATTCCTTAGTGCCAGATCCTCTCAACTCTTAGATACCTCCAGAAACTACCACTTCCCTGGGCAGCCTATTCCAATGTCCCTCTTCATGAAGAGATTCTCCGTAATATCCAGTCTAATCTTTCTGTGGTCCACTTTGAGACCATTTCCTGAAGCCTATCACTTGTCAGCACAATGTATCTGCAAGGCATAGGTCAGTAAATTCTGATGCTAGAGAGTGATAGTGAGCACGGTAAACCAGGTGAGAAAGCACTACTCAGGGAAAGTCCCCCCTTCCTTTTCCTCAGATCTAGATTTCACCTTTCTTTTGTGGCGATAAGCTTCTTATCTAGATTGCACGTAACTCAACTTGCACTGCTTTGACTACTCATTCCTCCTGCTTCTTAAGTATTTGCTCTTCATACAGATTTTTTCCCCCTAGGTAACGCCTTCTGTATAACATGGAACATTCAAGAGAGCAAAGGCTTAATCTTTCTGATCATTCTGTAAAAGAACAAAGCTGTTTTCCTTCCACCAACTTTACTATCTGCCTCTATGGATCAATTTTCACTACCTGAGCTCTGGATGTGACAGTGTCATTCTGTTCACTCTCTGCTTTTCTGTGTTGTCTGGGAGAGCTCAGGTAATCCATTCTGAAATAAACACTCATATATAGTGGCATAAGTTCTCCTTATCAGCACTTTCAGGTTAATTTAGTGTTTTTTCAAGTGAGCTTCATGTTAGGTGTTAGGAGAGATTCTTCACCAGTGGACAATGGACATGGAAGAGGCTTGCCAGGGCAGTGGTCACAGTCTCAGGCTTCTGGTAGTTCAAGGAGAGTTTTGGCAATACTTTCAGCCATATACCTTATAGTTTTAGGTGGTCCTGTGTGGAGCTGAGAGTTGGACTCAGTGATCTGTGTGGGTCCTTTCCAACTTGGAATATTCTGTTTCTTCTTCCTCCATATGCCTTCTCACATTCAAAATCTCTCTTTTTGCCTGTCGTGGGACTCTGGAGTTTGCCTCACAGATTCCTGTTGGCCAGATCCCAGCACAGTGATTCAATCTTCTAAATGAATATTTTGTTCTTCCCTGCTGAGCTCTTGGGTGCTGGATCATTTCCTGCAGTTTTCAACCAAGAGCCACTCTCTGAAGTACATATTGGAGGTTGCTTTTCTTTAGTCCTTTTGCTCCCACATTCCTCAAAATAGTGCAGCATACTGTGATCTCTGGCTCAGCACACGTGGGAGATGAGAAGTGAGTAAAGGTGTCCTATGATGAAGTGTTATTGAAGTAGTTTGAGTCGATTGGGTTCCATTTCCTAATGATTTTTGACTGTGATAGAGAGCAATAGCTTTTCATCAGTAAAGCCAGCTGCACAGCTTAGAAAAATGAGGCTGTGCACTTTTGGACGGGGTGGAGTCAGGATTTAGCATAACCACTAAAAAGAACAACTGTCATATGATTTACTTAGTTTATACAAAAGTTTCTCATTCACTCATAAAGGACTGACAGATAGAAATCATCATGCAAATGGAGTAGATTAGAAAAATATTTCTAGCATTGTTCCAAAGGAAAAAAAAAAATCACTTTTTTTGTTGCTAGGAAATGTGAAAGCAGTAGAAAAAGGGGCAACAAACAAATTAACAGACGTATGCTATGACATTATCTTTATGAACCTCTAGAGATCATTTATAGCAAATTAAACAGCATTACTCAGCAAGAGTCATGATACCACTTGGTAGAAGAAAATTCTTTGAATTGCTTGTAACGTGTGAACTCACACTGCAACTGAAAAAACGCTTGGGATCTTGAATGAAAAGATGCCTGGACTCAGAGAATAATCAGTGTTTCCAGTAGTTGTTGCTGCACAGATGAAAAGCTAATTATCCATTGTCTGCCTTTGCATGTTGATACTTCTGGCCTAATGAAGTAAATGAAGAGCAAATTCTTGTTGATCCATTAGTTTAGGCATGACTGTAACTCATATAAGGTAGCATGACAAAACTCAGAAGAACTGGAAGAATTTTATTAAACTATATTAGTAATTTTGATTTTAGTAAAAAGATTATCTGTATTCATCCACTGACTCCAAAAAGAATGTGGCTGTTGTTTTGTTTTGTTTTTTTCCTCATTAGGAGACTGTAAGCACTGTAAAAGTTGACAGATTGGGTAACATGATTTTGGAGAGGAAATGGTCTAAGAGATGAAGTAAGCGTGAGCTCATTTCAGGAACCTTATGTTGGGAATGAACATTTTCTTCAGTGTTTGCTCCCCCTGTGCTTTAAAACTTGTGTAATGTTGTAGTGATTCTTGCTTGCATCAAAGGAGTCAAAGAATTTTTTTCTTGTGTAAGCGGATTCATTGTAAAAAGGCACTAAAAAGCTGAACTTAAGTTAGCATGATTTTTTTGGTCCACTTGAAGAGTTTTGTAAATTGACAAGCTTACATCTGATCTCATTTGAAATAACAATTTCAAGCTTCTTATACTACACTTGAGAGAACTAGGAATAAAAAGCCAAAGAACAATTCACAATACAATATGAAATATAGTCTTAACTTGGCCTTCAAAAACAACAGGATGGCATTTCATGATTGGTATACAGTTTCTTGTGAGATCTTTCTGATCTTCAGAGTAAGGAATATGTGCCCCTTGCAGGACACTTAATCAGCAAAACATAAATCTTGCATCTGGTCTGTACTAGATTTTACCTTCAACATGATTGTAACTATAAACCTCTGCAGGGTAAACTGAAAAAGAACTTATTAAGAAAACACGTGAGCTTTTAAGTTTTGAAAAAGGTGAATTTAATACAGTTTAAAATACCCATTAAAGGAAATACAGCAGAATACCAGTCGTAAGACATCACTCTCCAAAATACACATTTATTTTTTTTATCTCGTGGAATATTAGCAGCTGAAAATCATCAGTATTTCTGCATAAACGGTGATACACCACACCTGATATAATTTTCACAGAATTTGATTGATAGCCAAGTGGTTATGAGTTAAACAGAGGTAGTGGATCAGCCCATGAAAGAACATTTTGCCTTCAGATACTGGTAACTTACGTCTTCTCAGTTAGGTCCTTTCCAAGTATCTCATTACAGAAATGCATTAATAGCAGTAAATATGCCATATCTTAACCACAGAAGCTCTCCAGGATTACTTTTTCATATCTTTACGTATATCATACTTATAATTGAATACGTGGAAACTACTGGTGCCTCTTCTTGTTTTCCATTCATTCTTAATGACTTTTTGGAGACCATCATTGTGGATCAAAACAAAGACTGGAAAACTTCTGCTCTGTATTAACCAAACAGCAGTACAGGTTTTTTTTAGTACACCTACATAAACGTAAATTTCATTCCCATTCCTCTTTAGTTTTAAGCTTCCTGTGGCCAGCAATGCATAAAAGGGGGGAAAAGGGTGTAGATATTTACAGTGTATATTGTGTAGAGATGATTAGAAAACATTTTTCAAGCAATATAGTTTAAACTTCTGTGATTTGTGTCCACCATCAGAAACTTGTAGTATAGTGTTCCAGTCAATTAACTGCAAATATCAAATCTTGAAACAAAGATGCCAAATTTTGCTTCCTCCACAGTCCTTGCAACTTAAGAGTAGACATTCAGATTTAGTGTTGTCCATTGTCTCTAACCTTTCCAAACTATTTCCAGGTTGTATTTTCTCAAGTTTAAAATCAACTTATCAGACTATGACAAATGAAAAGAACTACAGCTCTGCCCAGAAGGGAAGAGCTGAGGAGGTCCACATCTCTGAAATATTTCTATAGATTAACAGTATAAAAATTACAAAACAATGTAAAAAGAGAGCAGGAATATTGCTGCTAGCATTTAAAATGTTTTCGTGGATGCTTTTAAAGGTGTTGCAGAATAAATGACATAGGTTCTTCGTAGAACTTAAAATCCCTGCTCCTCTGCAATGCTTTCTGTATGTAAGAAGAAACATAGAATATTCTTCAACATAAAATATAGCTTTCTCTTCTATCAGGAATCTTCATGTATTTCTGTTGATATCCTTAAAGAAACTCTCTAAAAGAAGAATAAAACAAGATCAGCTCAAGATAAGTTAATTTTACATTTCTGTGATATACAAGGAATACAAGGAATTATAAGAAAAATTAAAGCCTAAGTTAAGGCAATGTGTACTGTGAGAAACATTTAAAAATGAAGAAGGATTATTTTTCTTATAGTCTGGTGTTTTTGGCTTTCTGGATTAATAGTTAGGCTTTCTGTGAGCAGTGATTCAGACAAAAAAAAAAGTAAATGTAATAAAAAAATCTTTTTCATTGTCAAACATTGACATTGGATGTCATGCTATTTTATAGCTCGTGAATTAAAATATGCACCGTTTCTATTTAGTTTAATTCTATTGTTTTCTTTTATTTATTGTGATCATAATGTTATATATAGTTAAACGTTCCATGTTTGAGTTCTGTGATTTGAAGGAGAGCTGTCGACTAATTAAGTTATTCTCTGAGCACTACAGTAATGACTGCAAATCTATCTCTTCTTGGTAAAACGTTCGTGGTAAAATCAGTGCTGTCAGAAATGTAATCATCAAACTGTAATGGGCTGGCAGTAAATACAAGAGAAGACAAGTGGTGAATTTGTTGATGCATGCATTTCGGAATGGTACTTGAATATTTTTGTCAGTTTTGGAAGGCAATTTCAGGCTTTTAAGAGAATTCATTCTCCAATTTTGAACAGTTACATTTTTTTTCAATACATTTATTTCAGCACAATCTGCCCTTCATTTTAATATGGGAAAACCCTACAGCCATTGTCTATCCAGTATTATTGTTCAAAACTAAATGCATGCAAACACGTTTAATATCAGCAAAACATATGTGAACTCTGAATCAGTTGAAAACTGATTTCCACAAATTCTCATGGAAGTTATATATTGAATATATATGTATAAGCTGCATACGTATTAACTATTCCCATGCCTGGCAAGCATGTAAGTGAAGAAGCAAGTTATGTTAATTACAAAGTTTTATGTGATCTCATGTCAAGTTTCAGTTTTAAGGCTCAGAGTGCTCTCACTATTTTCTTAAACTCCCCATCTCCAAAAGTTCTGGTTCAGGTTTCCTGCAATTTATAAAAGCACCGGTTGGCTCACATATGTGATCCCAAGTAGTTCTACCATTTTGCAAGTGCTTGGATCTATGGTTTTTGACTTTCTGGGAATTGTGTGAGAAAATGGTATTTGTGAGAGACCTACATATGCGATACAATGTCCACAGTGATTACAAAGGATTTAATTCTTCTTTGTAGTTATGATGCAAAATATCATTTCTCTGTCTTTTCTGCCTTCGGATGATGCAGCTAGGTTATGGGGAAATCAAATGTCCTGAACTCTGAGACAAGTGAGGAAACCATCATCTTCCTAACACATACACTGGCATCATTAAAAGGCACTTATCACAAGCAACATTTTTTAATTTGTTTTACACGTCCTTTTGCTGAATTTAACCCTCACATGTTCATATTTTTAGCACGTTATATCCCTGCACTGAAACAAAAACCCATGAAACTGCAGCTAAAACACAGTTGGCAAACAACAAAATTAGGGAACAGTAAGCTGAAGAAAGTAGGCTCAAGTCACATGAAAGTGTTTTCTTTTTAAATCATGTAATGTTGTCTCTTCCTTAAAGTCAGGTTTGATGAATCACCAGAAACTGAAGTCACTCCAGCTACCCAAAACAACATTTTTTTCAAGTTAGTACTTTTCAAAGCGTACATATTCTTCACATTTTGAGGGAACGTATCAAAATATGTAAACTATTGAAAGAAAAGAAACCACATTTGAAATAAAGTGCATTATTATAGAAGATACCTCAGGTAGAAAGAAATGCAGATTTAGTTGCAGCATTTATTTTGGCATTATATCCTCTTTTAAAGGTTTCTTTCTACAAAACCATTATTAAATAGAGATATTCATTTATTGAGACATTTTGAAGACCAAACGCTTATTAAACTGATTTATAACACTTATTTTTGTTTTAATACCCAGAGGAAAATACATTCACTAGGTGGGCAGAAATCGGTTCTCTGACTGAGAAAAATTGTGTATAACTTTGGCATTTCTAGCTCAGAAAAAGCGTGCATTTTTCTATTGCATTTGTTACTCAATTCATAGTTTTCAGTCTCTGCTAAAAGATTCAGATACCAACCTGAAAATCTCTAATGAATGTTAAGAAGAAGAAGACAAAACCAAAGGCCACTGTCCATTCACAGATTGCACTCATGAAATGGTAAGTATAATCCTGATGGAATGAGACACAAAATTAGTTTTCAGGAAAAAAAAAAAGCCAAAAATAAACAGCTGTGAAATAAAAATAAGTTTAAGAATAGAAATGCTCATTGATGTACATGGCTGAAATATAGAATATTTTGAAATAAGGGGAACTGCTTAAATTTTGCCATTAAACTTTTCTTACTATTTTGTGTAAGAAAAGGAGATTCACAATTATATAAAATTTTATGTGTATGCATAACAAATCCTGATCAGTTACCAACACCTTCCTATTCCTATTTTTTGTCTGTGGCATGAAAACAGTTCTTATTAATTTTTTACATATACAATATCTTCTAAATCTATAAACTCTGATTATGAATGTTGAACAGGTAGTATGGTGTTGGTAGTTCACAAGTCTGTCAGAAGCTCTGAAAAAAGTAATCCCCAAAAAACAGTGCACGAATTGAGAAAAGAATCCATATGCTTCAAATGATATGTGACTTGGAGAGATGTGTTCCAAGCTAATGTAATAGGATCCTGGTCTCTTGTTTAGTAGTTCCACCTTTACAGTAATTAAACAAAGCAGTACTATTCAAATACATAAAGATACATTCAAATAGATAAAGCCTGTATCAGTATATCAAAAGGAAAAATAAAAGCAAGAACAAACCTAACAATCTTATAAGCAACTTGCACTCAGTAAATTTGTTTCTTTTCCCTCCAAGAATTCACTGTGCTTGTTTCACAAAATGAATAGCTAACATTGTCACTGAATTTTGTGCTATTTTATTTCAAAGGGAAATACAATTGGATTTCATGAAATCACATGTAGTT
Source organism: Odontophorus gujanensis (assembly GCA_013399175.1). Classification (NCBI taxonomy): domain Eukaryota; kingdom Metazoa; phylum Chordata; class Aves; order Galliformes; family Odontophoridae; genus Odontophorus; species Odontophorus gujanensis. The sequence goes on from VXAB01011024.1 coordinate 185,017, forward strand.
AGTTCAAGTCTTTATAAAGATAGATATTTTTGAATGAGAAACATTTCATAAATTCAACAAATATTCTAAGACTTACGACTCATCATCCTAATGACTTTCTGTATAAAAGTTAATACAGATTTCATTTGCAGAGACTAGTAAGTAAGTGTATTTATCAAGACTTTATACTTCCCATTAAGCAATATGTATTGTGTACTGCTATGAAAAAGAATATAATGTATAAGAAAATTAGTCAGCACAAAATCAAAACATAATTTTCACCTGAAAAATATATGTTCTTATGTAAGGAATAGCAAAGTACCCATATTCAAAACTTTTACTCAGAGTCACTAAGTTCAGAAAGTCTCACAATGTTTTAAAATGAATGGCTACCATTTTATGACTGTTCTTTATCACAAAAAGACCTATATAATATGACACAATCAGAATGAAAAGTGTTTCTTTCTGTGCTGTCAACCAATATGCCATCTTTTTCAATAAAAACATTTTTTGCATCTCAATTAAAAAAATAAAAACAACAAAACAAAACTTAAGAGGTTGTTATTATTAAGATTATATAACTTGTCACTATCAAAATACATTTACCAAATTCACTTTTATTAAACACTTTAAGCTGGATAAACTCTGTGTATTAGTTAACTTGATTTTTGAATATCTCCATGTGGGAAAGTTTGTCCAAAATAAAACTTGCCCTTCATGATAATCATTCTGAGAACACCGAAAACCATTCAAACACCTGATACTGACTTGAGTATGTTTTAGTTCAGCACCACAATGTTTACCATGGTAGTAAAGATTAACTAATAAGGAACAGTAGTAAAAACTGAGAAGAGAAATGCAGCAGAAAAACTTGAGAGCTTTAGAATCAAATTGGTTCACCTTTGTTCCATGTGTGAAATTCATTTTCAAGAACTGTGACCATAGAAGGAAGTAGAACAAGTCATTACCAGAAAGTTTATTTTTCACACTGTTCTGCTGGTAAGTTGCCAGCACCTAGTTAAAATGAAAGTCTAACTGTGTTCAGTGTTACCCATCCTTGATTTTAACTAACCACAATTTGATAATGAAGAAATAACAGTAAACTAACAAAAAACAAAAATCAGTGACCTCCTGTTCATAAGAATGTACTATTTAAAAAGTCTCCAAGGGGTTTGTAACACTATATACTTTTTGACAAACATAACAGAATTCTGCAGATAATATGAAACAGATTAGTTGGCTTCCTAATGCAATTTTACCTTTTCACTTGGAGTCCAGTCGATTTTTGTCATGGAAATTCTTGAAGCAAACACAATCACTGGGTAAAAAAAAGCGTAAAGGAAACTAAAGAAGTTAATGAATGATAGCAAAAAATGTCAGCTTATAAAAATAGATTCCATTTCCCACTTTTATTTCCCCCTTCTCTAATACAATAGATCCTGAACATAAAAATTTTAAGAAGACAGTAAATGAAGTATATTATTAAAAGGGAACTAATACTAGCAATCTAAACATATTTCTGAATAAATGAAGGTCTTGAGGGGTTCTTCCAAAGTACAGAGAGTAAAGGGAGACATTCCAAAACTTTGATCAAATTGATGACTGAGAACTATGGCAACGGCCTGGCACTGTTGGAAAGGAAGTGAGCTCATTTTCCATAGGTCCACAATAAGGACCATGATACATTTAGATATTTTTCTCTCAAGATCAATGCCCTCTTTAAAAATGCTTCACAGTTGCTGAAAACAAAAGCAGAATGTAGCTGGATGGCATGATAATCTGCTGCAACCAGTTTTAACACTCCAATCATCTAAAATCCAATAAAATCAGTGGGATGACTATAATTTCAGCAAGCTCTGACAAAATCCAGAGTGTTGAATGTGTCTTTAGGGAGGCATGTAGTTAAGCCAAATAGCAGCAAACATGAACTAAAGCATCTGCTTAGGCTTGAAGGAAATCTTATGTGTGCCAATTAGTATTTTGAATGTCTGTGAATTAGATTTTCTTTAAACATGGTGCCCTACTTTTACAGGCCTTCTAAAACCCTCTCTAAAATGAAGGAGGTTGGAAAGCTGGTCTAGCTGACTTCCTGATTTTCCTTCCTATCTGAATTATTGTGTAATCCCATGAAGAGCACCATGGCATAGATACAACTTTTTGAAATGACTCTGAAGCTCATCTTTATGCTATTAATAGTGTTTTTACAAGCTAGCTGCATTATTATAACGGAAGTATTAGAGAGTCCTAAGCAAAGACTGTAACCTCATTTTAATCCTTTATTAGCAATGATGTATCTTCAAAGAAAGATCATGGAGGCATAAAGGGAAATTAGGGTGATACACTAAAAAGGATACTGTGAACAAAAGAAATGCATGATATTACAGATATGAGCATCCGTATGTGACACACAAAATAAGTGTTCCATTGTGGACAGGACTTGTAAGAGATTATAGATTGAAGTGTTATATATACAACACCACAGCCAAATGCCACCAGAGCTCCTATGTCATGGACGCTGGGAACAGACAACTCCTGGAAAGAGAATCAACACAGTGGTTAGCTGTTCATATGTACCGTGGTAGGAGCCAGTGAGCCTTGAGAAGATGATAGTTAACATTATGCTGAGCACAAAGAAGCAGCAGGAAACTGTCTGTTCTCCCAGTAGTCTACACAGAGAAGATGAAGGAAAAAGGAGAAAGAGTGGCTCAGAGAAGTAGGATAACCTTGTCCAAAGCCACTAGCTCAAAGTCAAACACTGAAAAAGCATAGATAATTTTTAGTGCTATTCAGCAGTTGGTTTTTGACAATTACTATTTTCACAAGCAGGAACTGGCCTGGGGTTTTCTTAAGAGATTCTTGTACCTCCTTTTCCCCTTTACTTCGCTAAAGATTTTCATTCTTTTGCATTGAAAGTTGAATCTGCATTTGAGTGGCCATACTCTTGACTAATGGTGAAGTTTCATGGCAGCTGATCTGAGCCATGACTGCTATGGCAAAAGGCAAAAGCAAACCTACAGAGACCTGACTTTTTGCTTTGCCTTATTCTTAAAGCTATCTCTTCTCTGTCTTTCATTTCCACATGTCAGGCATTGTGTTATTTAAAATAGTGAACAGACACCTTGTTCTTGACCATTACTTATTTCCCCAGAAGGTCTTTTGCTTTTAGAGAATTCACTGCTAGGATTTTCTACCACTCTTAGGTATGAGCATAACAGTATTTACCAAAATGTTTCTCAAAGCAGACCATCATCTAAAAGAAATATTTGAGCCATTCCCACAGATTTAAAGACTATATCTCAGACTACCTGCCAGTTAAACCTGATTTGACTCTGAGATGAAGAATGTATATGTATAATATATACATATATAATTGTATTCTAGTATACTCTTATTACAAGATAAGCACACACTGAACCTCTGACACAGCTATGCAAGAAAAAAACATCGAGTTAGTTCAAGTCTTTATAAAGGGTAAACTAAATCTGTAATTTTAAAGCTGTTGAAAAAAGCCAGGAGCAATAATATCTTTCTTGCTCCACTTGCAAAATATCCATACTGGGATAATGTTAACCATTCAGATCCATTTCATTTTTAACTGCTAAAAAACCTTCAATTTTATTTATGATATGAAAATATGATCATACCTGAAAAGTTGCAACTATGCCCATTCCGGTACAACCCATCAATCCAATACACAATGAAAACTTGTTGCATGAAGACCTAACAAAGTGCAATGATTCGTTTTGCTTCTCTACTATTAAATATCTGATATACATTGTAATTGCACCTGAAAAACAAAAACATTTTTCAATGTTCATGTATCTGTCCTATTTCAATACCTTTCAATATCTCTCAAATTTACATAGAGAATTAATAAATAATACTGCCTTTAATTTTGCAACTGTTGTAACATCTTAAACTCAACATTGCATACCGATGTTATCTAGAAAAAACTGCAGGCACTGGCTTTCCACATTTGGAACCACTGTTAGAGGGAGAAGAACCATAAGATGAATGTGGGAGAATTCTTTCTGCTCTGGTACAGTTTTTTCTAGAATGACATCTTTTTATAATGGACACCCTGAAGAATTAATACATTTTCATAGTGTGTAAACAGAAAAACATAACTAGCTGTGTTCAAAAAATATTCACAACATCTTAAGATATCTCTGGCTATTCCTTCATACAACAGAAGCTCCATCACACACGGATTTTACAGCAGCCTACATGACTCCTGTATGCAGTTCACTCCTGATAAAATCCTCTATTGAATTAGATCGTGGTTCCTTAACATATAATAAGCTGCAGACCAGTTTCCATGAAAAAAAGCAACAATGTGATAACATTTTTTTGATAGCACAGAGCATTCTGTTTACAGCTCCAAAAAGAAATCACCTAACGTTATTCAGGTACTGAGATATTAATGAAATTCAACTAGACAGTATGACTGAGGCTCTTGGAAAAGGTAAAATGTGGGATTTTACTCTGCATGAGGGCCATCACAGACTGTACACAAAGTTATCAGCCATCAATCCTCCATCCCCTAGAAGGTAAGCAGAAATAGTGGAAGAGTGGGTATCTTCACAGAAGCCAAGTGTTGCCTCAGCAAAATTTTATCTTGCTGCAGCATTCTTCAATCTAATTTTTTCCTAAAAGCATTCAGTTAGAGTATGCTATTATGCCATCTTCTTATTTCCAGTTACACCGACTACTTTGCATTGATGAAAAGCTCTTAAGAGACAGAAGGGCCACAAAGGCGACATTACTGGCAACCCCCTGGCCCTCTGTATGGGAGTTCCTTATCACTGATATGCAACCATTTAATTGTAGAGTACTTCTTCTGCTGAACATTGTATGGACTCCAATACAAGGAAAGAACATTTGTAAATTTACATTTCTTTACTGTGTTCAGATGAAGTAGCTTATACATACCTAAAAGTGCTGAAATATTAATCATAAAACCAAAGATACCACTCTCTGGAGGTTTAGTTCCAGTATCACTAAAGGAAGAAGAGAGAGAAATAAAAATTAATTGAGATCTTTAAAACACAAACAAGATACACAAATGAAATCCCAAGAGGAATGTTGCTTGTGTGAACTGCTGCTATGTATGTAAGACATTTCAACAAAAAACTGGAACATCACCTGCAGCTCTATTTGTAGTACTGAATCTTTGCTTTTAGAAAGAAATCACATATTTTGAGCATAACATTTGAACCGTATTCCTTCCTCTTCTGTATGCAGTATGCGTAATGTGGCAGATTGCAATATTTTGATCATAAATGACATAAATGATTATATAAATGATATTTTATCCACTAAACTCTGTGATAAACTTATCTAATGGCATTCAGTATCCTAAAATGTTAGAAAATTAAGCTGAATTTCCTAACTTGTTTCAGAGGACTGCACCCCAGAAGAACAGTTGTGCTCCAACGCTTGGGAATGTTCCTAGGCATTGTTTAATTCTCTAATGTAGATAGAGCTTAAGAATATGTTGCCTGGAAAATGGTATGCCTTCATCACAGAATCATTTTCCCTCTTTTCCATACATGGGAGCTAACACCCATACCAGAGAATGCCTTTGCCTAGCAGTACAGGCATGCTCCTTGGAGGATGAGGGCTCAAATCCCCTCAAGTAGGATTCTTTTAGATTATGTGAGTGCTCTATGTAAATAAGAATACAGCAATGCCATCACCTCTTTGCATAATTTTTTCCTTGTCATACAATCAGCGGAGAGTATCTACTAGACCAGACGCTATTGGTCAAGCCAATAGAAAATAGGTAGCTCATAAACTCTTACATAACTTGGGTGTGGTCTGAGTTTTCAGTCACTCACCACTACTGAGAGGCTGTGGTGTAATTTACTCATGAGTACTAATGTGTCTGTGCATTGTAACAAAGGCACACAAGAAACTCCACTCTCAGAAACATAAGTAAGGATTTTAGCTAATGCCAAAGTTCACTGGAAATTGAACATGGACTCTGAGAATGAAAGTTCCTCTTAGGTATATAATGAGGCAACTAGGTACTAGCTAGAGATTTTCAATATGTTTCTAGAAGTTAAATCTTCTTTATTCCAACAGTGAGGTTGGATTAGTTTTCATGCCGAACATCAAAACCTACATCGTGAGTGCCTGCGCTCTAGCAGCCAAAAAAGAAAGCTGTCTCCACACACACAACTGCTCTTAAAGAAAGATGTTGACAATTTTGTTAACTTCAAGATAGAAAACTATGACCACACCAAAATATTTATTTTTATTATGAAACTACATTATAATAATCCCCTTACACGTTACAGAAGCATTTGAGTAATCAGCTGCTAATACAGTTTATGAAGAATGGGAGGAAGCTTAGAATGCAGGGAGAACCCTTTTCTATTGCAAGGTGATGCAAAACAGAACGATCTTTTAATTGCTTTTGATGTGACAGCTTCCAAATGTTCAGACAACAAAGACTTGGGACACTCCAGCTTTTAGACAAGTTTCTACAATTTCTCAAGCACTAAGAATCCTTACTCATAGGTATTTTCTTGGTGTAATGTTTTCTGAAGACTTGTTGCAGCTTGTATCCTGTACTAGTTGCTTCTCTTAGGTATGGAATTGATGAAAACAGCACTTATTGTTTTCTTTGACACTTCTGAAAACCATCTTAATCCTTGCTTTATTTGGCCATTTTTTTAACCTTCAACTTCACATCTTTTCCTCATCTCTCTGGAGTGTTTTCATAAATGCAACTGAGGACTGCATTTAAACAGTGGGCCACTTGTTACAACCTTGAAGGACTTTTGCAAATCAGATGCTGCTCTATGCTAAGCACCGGATTGTGATCACTTCAAAGCTTTTGAAGAGTGTAGGTGAGGAGAGAATGGAATTGGCACATGTGAAGAAAGCAACCATTTGAAGTTCTTGGAACACTTCACATCATAAGAGCAATCCAAATAAGCTGAAACTGCACAGATCTCCAGTCATTTTTTTCAATTAAAGCTTTTCTTAAGCAAAAGCGTTATAGGTGAATTTTGCTACTGTAGACTTTTAAACTCAATAACCTTAGATGTATGCTTTCAAGGTTCTTCATACCAAGAATATTATATAATACCTGTATATTTAGAAAATACACAATCTTACTAACGCCATATTTTCCACTAAATATCCCTGAGGCTACATGGATACTTAGTTATATTTTTGTTTTAGTTCTGGTCTGTCACCTTGGAAAAAAATAAAAAAGTATTCAGTGACAGTAACTGTCTTTTAAAGAAAAGGAAGAAAAAAAAGCACATGTGAAACAAAAACTTGTGCTCATTTATTTGCAGTCATGCACAGGTGAGGACAAATGAGAATTGTCATATGAAAATGACAGCATCTGAGTCACCATCTCTTGTAGCAGAATTCTTCCAAGTCCAACATTCTTCTAAAGAATTGAAAGAAGAGAAAGTAGAACAAATAGAGAAGAAATATTTTAGGGCTAAAAGACTCATCATCGTCATCATATTTTTAGCATAGACATCATAAACTATTTCCCTCCAAACTGAAGACTTAAATTTCAAGGTAGGAAGACTATATTCTGACATAGGCATGGTTTCAAGGACAAATGTAAATCTGGTCTTCCTCTCACTGAGACAGCTGTCACATGGTAAACAAATACAATGAACAAGTTACCTGAAGGCATTCATAGGTTACTTGAGAATCTAAAGAATGTGAGAAATGTTGAACTGAAAATTGCCTATACTTTTCTCCTTTGTCCAACAGGAATTTCCCCATGCAAATTCTATTTCATTTAAGATATTGCACAACTGAAATATTGCAACATTCTTCCTCTTTCTTTTTATCACTCTAAGTTTCACTAAATCACATTCTTAATCCTATGATTCAGATTTTCAGTCCAAAGCAATGATGTGCAAAATAAGCATATGAGCTATGAATATTGGCCTGAGTACATGGGAGCAGTAATAGTACTCCCAAGTGTACTTTCTACAAAGATCATATGCCTAAATCATACATTTTTAGAACTATTAAAAATTCACCAATGGTCAATGTAAATCCCAAGTCAAATGTTGTATTAAAAGTTATTAAAATTTTTGATTTCCAACTTTAAAAAGAATCACACGAGCAACATATCTGTGTTGTAAAAAAATTGACTGAAAATGAAATTATGCATAAAATATGCCCTATTTACTCATGTTTTACTCAAGGACTTTGGCATATGCTACAACAATAGGAAACGTCATTTGTCAAATTTGTTATCATTACGCCTCAAAGTCTTTCTCAGCACAAACCACGTACTGAGTATGGACACGGTTACATCAAATGGTTTATTTTTCTTAGATAACAATAGGATAAATTACACTTTTCTGCCAGTAAAACTGTATATAATCAGAGGAGGATGAAATTGTGACTATGATTGTTGAAGCTGTAGATTACATTTGCATGTACAAGAACAAGGCTTTCTAAGAGCTCTATTTGAGCTGATGATTGCCAGAAGGATAACATAAGCATGAAGCCTAATTTTCTTTGGCTCAGTTTGAATGAAGCTTAGCTTTCTTGTGGGTTGCAGTGTGTTGCACTATCTCACTTGCTTATGTTTGCAGACCTTAACCTTCAAGCAAATTTAAGTGTATGTATAACTCAGGTTAGCAGTCTTATAAAATCACATGTATTCATATATTCTGTCAAGGAATTTGTCATAGATTTATTTAAAACATGTCATTGAAAAGCTTCTTTAGATATCAAAAACTGTTCTCAGATTTCTGTCCCACCTTTAATCTGTTAAGAGACAAATGCTAGCTATTTCACTATTTGAATTTAAATGTTAACTATATATAAGCAATTATTAATAAACAACTGTGCTTTAGTGACCAAGGCAATGGGATGGAATAGAGCTGAACAGAATGAAAGGAATTGAATGAATCAGAATCATAGAATGGCTTGGGTTGGAAGGGACTTCAGAGATCATCTAGTTCCAACTCTCTTCCATGAGCAAGGTTGCAAACCACTAAATCAGGTTGCCCAAGGCCCCATCCAACCTGGCCTTGGGTGCCTCCAGGGACAGGGCATCCACAACTTTTCTGGGCAGCCTTTGCCAATGCCTCACCACCCTATCAGTGAAAAATTTCCGCATGACATCTATTCTAAATCCAGAATGGAATGGAATGGAATGGAATGGAATGGAATGGAATGGAATAGTACAACTGAAAGGATCAACAAAGATCATTGAGTCCAAAAGTCTGATAACTTCAGGACTAACGAAGCTATCAGTATCCAAATACCTCTTGAATAGAGGCAGGCATGGGTCATCAACCACCTTGCTACAATGCCTGTTCCAGTCTCATGGTGAAGATTTTTTAGTATCTAGTCTGACTGGGTTTCAGAAGACTAAATATTAGAAAAGACATACTTGTCATAGAATAGACTCATAAAATCATAGAATCATTAAGGCTGGAAAAGACCATTAAAATCAGCAG
>VXAB01011024.1:197864-209264 GCA_013399175.1 Odontophorus gujanensis
TCAGTATCCAAATACCTCTTGAATAGAGGCAGGCATGGGTCATCAACCACCTTGCTACAATGCCTGTTCCAGTCTCATGGTGAAGATTTTTTAGTATCTAGTCTGACTGGGTTTCAGAAGACTAAATATTAGAAAAGACATACTTGTCATAGAATAGACTCATAAAATCATAGAATCATTAAGGCTGGAAAAGACCATTAAAATCAGCAGCAGCCCATCCCTACCATTCCCTCTGATCACATCCCTCAATGCCACATCCACATGGTTCTGGACCACCTCCAGAGCTGGTGACTCCACCACCTCCCTGGGCAGCCTGTGCCAGTGCAGCACCACTCTTTCTTAGAAGAAATTTTTCCCTAACACCCAACCTGAACCTCCTTTGGTTCAGCTGATGATCATTACCTCTGTCCTACCAGTGTTACATGGCAGAAGAGGCCAACCCCTCGCCACAACCTCCTTTCAGGTCGTTCTAGAAGAGCGATGAGGTCTTTCATGAGCTCCTCTTCTCCACACTGACCGTCACCAGTTCCTTCAGCCTCTCCCCATCAGACTTGTGCTCCAGACCCCTCACAGCTCCGCTGCCCTTCTCTGGACACCCACTCATTTCCTGGCTAGTCTTTTTATATCCATCGCTCCTATGGTGCAGTTTTTAAAATGCCCACTTTTTGTATCTTAAAAAAGCCAGTTGTGGGTCTCCAAGTCACATCACCATCTGTTGCACTTTGGGCCAGCTCTGGAGTTATGCAAACAAACAAACAAAAACTAAAAGCCCAGCTACACAACATTCAGTTTTCCTGGGATCAGGCCAGCAGCACACCTTGGCTCCATCCATGCAGGGCCTTTTTGTCACATTTTCCAGCACGCAGATCCCGTGGCTCCGAGGGGGCAGGATGTGAGGGAGCAGCGTGGGTGAAACGCGGTTCTCCCCGCACCCCGGCACCCCCGACCCTCCTCACCTGATGTAGGGGACGAGCGGCTCGACATGTCCCGCCAGCACGGCGATCACATAGGAGATGATGAAGGCGGCCGAGGACCAGGCGACGAGCAGCGCGGGCACGACAGCCACCCCGGGCATAAAGCACAGCATCTCCCGCGGCTGCCCTGCCCCGGGCATCGGCGCCCACAGCAGCGGAGAGTCACCGAGGCCACCTGGGGCCGGCCCCACCCCTTGCTCCACGCGTGTTTTCCGCCTTCAGGACCCGCGGGGATCCCCCGCCCCGCCGCTCGCAGCCTGCCCTTATCGCTTTCGTTTTCCTCGGCGCTCCCCGCCGGCGGTGCCGCCCCGCCCGGCTAACGGCCGCCAACGAGCGGTGGGCAGCGGGGCCCGGAGGAAGGTGCTAGCAGTGGTTTTGGAGCCCCCACACGTTCAAAACGCCCCTGACACACAGCACCGTCCTCTGGGGTTTCACTTCTTCACGCCTTGAGAGAGGAACGGGATTTAATTTGAACTCACGCTGCTCCATGTGCTCGCTTTGACTGTAGCCGAAGCTGGGAACCAAGCACTCAAGTTTATTTCTGTTTGTTTTGACTGTACGCGTTTGTCTGCATTCCAGACTAACACCCAAACGCACGGTCACCGTTCCCAAACAAAGATGAGTGTGGGGTGTGCTGTGGTTCGTGTGCTTCTGTAACCCATCTCTTCCATCTCCTTAAAAACCTCGCATGAGTTCCACTTTCATTAGAAGTTCCCTATACTGAAAGCATTGTAAGGCCAATACTCCTCCAGTCTTCAGAGGCACGAGGAGCCAAGACACTTAGGAAAGCATACCTGGGTGTAAGTACAGAGGAGTAATGGCACGAACTGTTCTGCAGTTAAGACTGCCAATGTGCTGATGGCATATATACTGCCTTTTGGCAGTAGCATGCTGCTCATATTCTTAATGTGTAACTTGAGTCTAATAATTCACTCACACTTCGTGATTACACTGGAGCACTTTCACACACACAGAAAATAAAGCCCATCCCATTTCATGGTGGCTAGTTCTGTACTTCTTTGCAGGAGAGATGTTTTAGTTACAAAAAAGACAGGAATCTCCTTGAAAGAGTTCAGCGGAGAGCCACAAAGATAATAAAGGGTATGGAACACCTCCCTTATGAAGAAAGGCTGAGAGACCTGGGGCTGTTCAGCCTTGAAAAAAGACTCAGGGGAGATCTGATGCACGTCTATAAATACCTAAGGAATGGGAGGCAAAGGGACAAGGATGGACTCTTCTCAGCAGTGTCTGATGACAGGACAAGGGGAAATGGCCACAAACTGAAGCATAGGAAGTTCAGCTCAAATGTGCATGAGAACTTCTTCACAGAGCAGTGACGGAGCACTGGCACAGGCTGCACAGAGAGGTGGTGGAGTCTCCTTCTCTGGAGATGTTCCAGACCCGCCTGGACGCCTACCTGTGCAACCTGGGCTAGGGAACTGCTTGGGCAGGGGGTTGGTCTCAGTGATCTCTAGAAGTCCCTTCCAAACCCTACAGTTCTGTGATTTTGTGAAATGTCACTGAACATTGTAGGTGACATTGTTGGAAAAGTATGAAATATTTCATCCTCTCTCCTACAAAACTATACTGGCTATATTTCTATAAGTAGCAAATAACCCACTCCCAAGTGAGAGCTGAGTACTTTAAATTCTTCACATGACTTTTTGCAATGCTTGGACATTATTTGGTCTGAAAGCAGGTGGCAACTTGCTGTTTGACGATCACTTTGTTGCTATGTAAACATTTATTATAGCCCATGTGATACATTTATTGCAGGAAGTAAGTAAGAGCTCAATTTGTAAGCGATGATCTTCAAATTGTTTTTGTCAGCAGCATTTTTACATTGCTCTTCACAAGATCATTAGCAAGTAGTAATAAAAACAGGTTACTTACAAAGCTGGGAAAGAGTCATTTTATTTACTGTGTTTGAGAACGTTAACATGGTATTTCAGAGGATGTATTTTGATTTATTGTGCTCGGGACAAATGATATTAAAGTATCACCAGCATGAAAACATGGTCTTTAATGTTACTGCTCTAAATTTAACAAAATGATTGAATTACTTCCTAAATAAATTTAAAACATTGTTATAAATTTACATCTGTCAGAGTAATATTGCGTAGAGTTACCAGAAAAATAAAACCAGGATGTGCAAATAATAGCACATATGTCTGTGAGCTGAAAGCATGTAAGAGACCAAAAATAGATTGTGCTGATGATAGTTGTATTCCCACTTCTATTTCGCTTGCAGTCTTCTTTACATTGGTTTTATATTCATTGTATATTTACATAAACAATGAGTATAAATAAAAAAATATAAGGATATTTTCTTTATCACATTACCTTCTGAATAAAGTTATTTCTAATAGCTAAGTTGCATAAGGGATAATCAGTGCAAAGCATCCTGTAAGAAGCTCATGGCTTTGTTCTATCACCTAAGCAGCAGTCTTTGCTTTTTAAAAGATTTTGTCCTAGAATAAATTTTACCTTGGCATCTCAAAATTGAGGCCATTTATATATTTATTTTTGAACCAGTCTTCTCATTCTGCTCCTCTTAAAATCCATAGCTGTATTTTGATCCTTCCAAATGTACTCATTACTTGAATGTGCACCTACTGACTTGTGGGTTTGTACTCCATGGACTTTCTTGAACTGTTGATGAAAAGCTATTTGTTGCTGGCAGGCATTCACTTTCTAACAGAAACATGCATAGCTAAAACTAACTTCGAAGGAAGGGCTGGTTTGAAGGCCCAGCTACTGAAGCAACTGCTGGGCAGTCACAATTTCTAGCTACATAAGCATCTCACTTGGACTATGGATAATAGGAATATTTAGTTCCTTCCACATCTAGATAGATTATTTGTGTATTTGACTTCCCCTGTCAAATGCAGACCATTTTTCTCTCGTGAATCCATTCTGGTATTTAAATAATGTGGCTGAAGTGGATTTAGGCTGGCTTAGGAATAGTCCTGATTTCCTCTGAGAAGAGCTGAAATAGACTCTCCATCAATATGATCCTGGTACTGCTTTCTTTCAGTCCTTCCACTTCGTGATCTTAAAACTCTTGCTACCTGAGAAGTCTTCAAGCACAGCTGCTGTGCTCTGTAAGGGCAGTTCATGGGAAAGTAGAGTGTTTGGGCAAGTAGTAGACATCACAGTGATCTCTAGCTCAACAGATTTAGATTATGGTAGTTAAATAAGTCAAGTAAGGCAGATGAGAGTACAGAATATGCTCCATCTACCTGTTTTTACATTGCTTATAAACAGCAACCTAAATAAATTGTGTAAGTTGCACGTACAAGAAAGTTATTTAAAAATAAGGGTACAAGCAAAGCATAGCTTAATTTAGACTGATTTTGAAGGAGATCTAAGTAAAATGAGAAAATGCTGTCTGCAATTTTTAATTTCAAGATCATTCATTGTAAAGTGATATGGAATACAAAAAACCTTCTTAGAAGGCACTCCCTCTCTGGATCAGTTGATCTCCATTACCTTTGGTTAGTTTTGAGACAGATTCTGTGGAGAACTGTTACAATAGCTTCTTCTTCCCTAATTTGATAAAGAATTTGCTGGAAAAGGGAAGAGCAAGTGAAATGAGAACACGACAGCAATGGAAGCCTGCAACTCAAATAAAGAAGAAGCTAAGTACTAAGTACTTTGGTTAATTTTCAAAATCTTGTATCTCTTGATATAAATTCAGGAATGGCAATGAAAACAGCAATCTGCAAACACTTACACAGTGAGGCATTTAAGATGTTGCATTAATATTTCTGACAAGCAGTATGTTTTAACGCAGTTGTCATGTATTACTGATGATGAGAAAATATACTTTATATTGCTGAGTTTATTTTGGTTTCCTATATGGTTAGCTAGACTGCTATATCTAACCTAATGTCTAACCACAAAAGAGATAGAGACCTCTCCACTCTCAAAAAAGAGCCGACAAGACAAAACCATTGCCAAGTCCATTAAGAACTAGGAGAGATAACTCTTAGTTGCAGTTGTGTATCTCCCAGCAATACTGAGATCGAGTAAATTTTAGTCCAGAATTTCTGGAGAAGACTAAATCTCAAAAGGTATGTTTTTAATTCATTTACTCCCTATTTTTGCATGTAGCTTTCAAAGTGATAGCTTTCAAAACAAAGGCTTTACTGGGGGTAAATCTTCGCTTACAGAAAGCACAAGCTGCAGACTGCTGTGGGCCACCAGTGGCAAGAGAGATTATTCAGCTGCAGATGAGTCATTTGGCAGTGGCTTTGTGCTCTGAATGAAGTAGTCAACATCCTGAAGCAGGTAGTGTGTGAATTTGTAGATAGCATTTTAGTTTAACACTGCATTTTTAGAAAGAAAACAAAAAAAACCAAACATATTTTCAGGGAAAGTGTAATCTTTCAAAATAAAATGGTAGCTTTTCACACAGCTTTACCATCTGAGAGAAGTACCTTTGAAGGTTTCTTAGTAGAACACAGTAACTGACTATGACTTAGTAGAACGCAGTTGTTTGCTGAAGAGGAAGGGAAGTCAAGGAATTCATCACCTTGACTTCAGTCAGGATGCAATGGGGTGAAATAAATCAGGTACTAAACGGGGTGGATTTGATCAATTCTAGAAAAGGCTATGAATTTTTTTTTTTTTTTCCTCAAAAATCAGATCTAATTTTCATACATTAAACTAGATTTGCCAAAACTGAAAACTCTGTCCAGTGTTAGGATGTTGATTGGCCTGTCTCTACCACAGCATATTGCTAAATCTTGGATTTTTGACTGTTTCTTCCTGTTTATACCATGCTTACTCAGCGCATTGTTGACCTTAGCGTTTGCTCCCTTCATAAACTTCTTTTGAGCCTGTTAACACCAAGGTCTAAAATGGACACAGAGATGAGTTACAAATGCTTCAGGGTAACATTGTGAAACCTCTTTATGACAGAACTGTGTGTTTCAAGCTGATACAAATCTAACAGACAGAATTATTTAGTAAAATGTAATTTTGCAAAACATAAACATCTTGTCTGATCTCTTTTGAGAATGTTTATATTCAGTTGTAACAAACTGTGTTCTTCATCCTTATTTGGCCTCTGTGAATGTCCTCCATGGTTCTTCAGTAATAAAGATCTGTGCTCCGTAGCAACTCTGATGAGACTAGAAAGAATATGAAATAAAGAAAGGAGAATTGCTCCTGTCCAGTAAATATAATGGCATCAGTATAAAGAGACATTAGTGAATGCTCAGCTTTTTACCCAGGCCTGCAATGCTGCAGTAGCTTCAAGGAGCAGAGCAACACTTTTATTTCTCTTATTTGAGAAAATGTGGATTGAGGAAAAGCTCACTCAATTCTTGAAGTCCCATTGGAGAAAAGATTGTAGAATCTCAGAAATATCTAGGTTGGAAAAGACCTTCAAGATCATTCATTCCAATCAGCAAGCTGACCTTCTGAGTCCCATCCATAAACCATGTCCCCAAGAATCGCATCTACGCATTTCTTAAATACCTCCAGGGATGACAACTCTATTTTTTTCTTTTTTTTTTTTTTTTCCCCAGTGCTGCCTACTCCAATGCCTAACCACCTTTCTCCATGAAAAAATTCTTCCTAATCTGCAGTCTAAAACTTCTCTGGCACAACGCGAGACTCTTTCCTTCCCTAGCAATGAATGCAAAATAATACAAAGAATACAAAATAAAAATAATTGCTCTTGTTCAGTAAAAGTGCAATGGCATCAGTATTACTTGTCATCTGAGAAAAGAGATCAACACCCTCCTTGCTGCAGTGTCCTTTCAGGTTGCTGTAGAGAGCAATGCAGTCTCTCCTCACAAGATTTTCAGATTTCAACCTTCTTTGAAGTACTGAGTGAAAACTCTCTAGGTGCAGTTAATCAGAGTGCATACACACATGGAGCTACAGACTAATTTAGAGATAACCCACTAAAACAAGTATGACATCAGAGTCTAAAAGCATTTCTCAGAAACTGATGCTGACCTCTGTCCTAGGGGTGAGCTCAGTGGGAATGAATCTTATCCAAGACCTCTGTAAACAGTGAGTCAAAATGAGATTTTTCTGAATGAGAGAGTACAGACTGGTAACTGCTATTTTACTCTGATGTTGATTTAATCACTGTATTTGAGAGATGGTAATACTAGCAAATTCACTGTGCTGTACTCAACTTCTTCTCCCAATATGCCTAGGGTTCCTGCTTTAAAGAGGGCCTCAGGAACATAGATAAATAAATTTAGTATATTAATGTATTAACATGTATTCTGGGGGAAGGACAGATAGAAGTCTTAGTACACTGACTGCTGTCTCTCTTCTCCTTTCCAAAGAGAGTAATAATTCAGCTCTTCAAAGTACTGACAAATCTACCAGTATGATTTGACTGCTGTTAAGGCCCTATCCCTCTAAAGTATCCTTTGTTGGTCCACAGAAGGAAAGGAAAAAATATGACTTCTTAGAGGAGCATGTCTATGAGTATGTTAACGTACTAAATGAACATGCAACTGCAACTTGATAGGCCTTGGTGAGGAAAGAGTGAGCTGTAGAGGAGGGCTGCAGGTGGAATGACATCTGTTCAATGTTTTGTGTAGTCAACTGCTATTCTGTATTTTAGCAATGTAGTTTTATGTAGAAAATAGAATATTTGTACAATATTTGTAATTATAAATAAAAATTATGAAAATATTTGTATTTTAACTGGTTTGGTCTTGGTCTTCTGTCTCAACAACAGATAATTACCTCACTGCCTTACATGTTAAGCTCTTACTCTTCTCCCTTCCCAGTAAATAAAAATGTAAAGATTTGGGGAAAAAAACCTCCACAATACTTTAGCTTTTTCAAGAGAGGAAAAGTGTGAGGAGTAGATTGCTATTTTCCCAGGGTAGGAATGAAGAGAAGTAGCAACAACTCAAGGCTCACAGGATCTGCAGTCTCCGTTAAAAGAACCAGTAAAGACTTCCTTTTGAAAATAGGTTCCACTCCTCTCTTTGAAAGAAAGCCTAACTATAGATTTCAGAGAGAATGCTGAGATGTAAGAAGTAGAAGACGGTGAAGGCAACTTGCAGAAAAAGTAGAAACAAGATGAAATATGTCTTATAATTATTTGACTTTTATTTAGATTACTTCGTATTCAATGAAAGGTGTGACTTTGCTTTAAGTGCTGCTACGTGCATCTTAAAGCTGGTATGAATACAAGTACGATTAACTAGGTTATTTAAAAAGTCCATGGGTTTACACAGGTAGTGATCTGGCAAGGCCCTTAAGTGTATGCTTAATTATAATTGCAGCATGTCATTTTTAGTTATCCTGACATCTAGTGGAATTTATTGCTCCAAGCAGAATATATAGGTTGATCTTCTTGCAGAGCAACTGGGGAAAATTAAGACAGCTGTGTAACCCATTCTCAAACAAAAATAATAAGATGGTCACCTGAACAATTGCCTAAGCAATAAATTAGATAAAATGTGAAAAAGAATTTGACTCAAGCCCTGCCCCTTTAGAGACATGCTAGTAAAGCTGGATGAAAAGTTGCAAGGTCCTTGACCTGATGTCTGATTTTTGAATGTGGACAGATTTCCTAATTTCTTTTTATTATTACTATTATCTTCTTCTTTTTAAATTTATTTATCTTTTTCTTTCCTTTTCATATGGAGACAGCACGAAACTCAGCTTAAGTTATATTTGGATCTTCATTCATGTAACCTGAACATATCAAACCCTTTCAGTGTCTAATCAGAAGCCAGGATCTGATAGTTCCTTTTTGTGCATATGTTTCAGTTTAAATGTATATTACTTGAACATGAGTATTTTACAAAAATAGACACAATCCCATCCTCACTTGTACATGGCCTGTATGATTTACATCCATGTATCTACAGGAACTGATACCTTACAAACTTATATGATGATTACTTGGCTCTCAGTGGTTTCATCACATTAGTATTATATGGAAATATATAGTAGCCTGTGTAAATGCACCATCTCACACTGCACTAATTACTACTTCAGGTCTTGAAGTCATCCAGTTTTTCCTGAACTATATTCAATCTGACTTTGATGTTCTGTCTCCTGGCCTGATATCTTAAGCACATTTTCATTAATTTCTGTATTTATGTTTTTATTATTGACCATAATGAATGTTTTTGTTTTCATAATCTGCACATACAGCTGAACTCTCAAGGAAAACCTAAGACTGCTCACCCAGAATCCCAAGTCATCATTCCTACTGCTGCCATAATGAGGCAGGCAGTATCAGTGAGGTGTTCCCATCCAGAAATAACATCTCAGTGCTTGAACAGGAGGTGGGGGTGAGGGAAGTACCAGCAAGTCACTAAAGATAATTCTCCTCCAGAGCAGTACCAAAGCAACTGGGTACCAGTACCAGTACCTGCACTGACGGAAGACCACACATATGAGGAGAAACTGTTGGCAGTGCACAACAGGTGATGAAATCTTGGTTAGAAGCTTCTTCATACTGGTGCTGAAAGAGCGAATTACCATAGAGGGCATAATAAATAGAATAACCTTGATATTATGCAGCAAGGATGCCCAGCACAGCACTATGTGGTGACCTGTGAAGCACTGAAGGAAACTGCGAACAAATTTTCTGCCTTTCCAATAAAACATTGAGGACTGGGACTGACTGGGGAAAGGTAATGAAGCACAAGTGTGATGGGGAGTGGCTGAGAGAACTGGGATTGCAGTCTGGAGAAGAGGAGGCTCAGGGGAGACCTCATCACTCTCTACAGTGACCTGAAAGGAGGTGGTAGTGAGGTGAGAGTCAGCCTTTTCTCACAGGTAACGGTGATAGGGCAGAGGTAACAACGTTAATTTGAGCAATGGTAGGTGCAGGTTGGATATTAGGAAAAACAGAGAGGTGCTGCGCTGGCACAGGCTGCCCAGGGGAGGTGGCGGAGTCACAAGCCCTGAGGGTGTTTAAGAACAGCGTGGATGTGGCACTGAGGGACGTGGTTAGTGGGAATGGGGTTGATGGTACGAATAGGTGTTCTTAGTGATCTTCTCCAACCGCAATGATTCTATGTCTCTGTGACAAAATCCTGAAGAATTACAGCTGCGTGCAGCCCTTCCGTAGCACAGTCGCGTAAACATTCCAGTACAAACTTCTGGAAATGGGCNCGCCCCTGTGCAAGCTGCTCGCACAACAAGTGCTGTGCTGGGTGCGAAATGCACCTTCAAGGAGCCGTGCCGCTCCCCGGTCGCTTCCAGCTGCCATACGGCTTTGGAATGGCCCGAACGGGGTTCTTAGGTTTCTTGTTGCCCCAGCTCGCCTCGGCAGAGAGGAGCTGGGAAAAAGCTGTGCGCCCCAGGAGCTGTGCTCTTGTGCACTGTACGACCGTTTGCACTGCCCTGGGGGTGTTGGGGTTTTGTCCGTGCTGTGTTATTCTGGTTTTGAACAGGCTAATGGGACTCTTCCAGAGCCGGCGATTGGCGCAGCCTTCGGAGCAAACGGGGTCTTATTCCCTTCGAGAGAATAAGGAGTTAAACGCAGCCTGCTGTGGGCTGTGTTACACCGCTTGCTGCTTGCTATAAAGTCTATAGTGCAACGCAGTCAGAACTTCAGTTTCAGTCAGAACGTGCAGTTTTGTCTGGCTGTGCTCCCTGCCTGCCGTCTTGCAGCCTTCTGAAATTCCTGAAATGCTTCAAAACCAGGGGTGAGTTAATGGTGTTTGTTTGTAATTGTCAAATTGATCTTGAAAGTGGTTGAGGTATATCTCTTGGTGCTATTGAACTTTGAATAAGCCTTTGGTTTTCTTCAGAACGAGGACTTTGGACAAACTAGTGTTTCTGAGAACCACCTCAGTCCTTGTCCAAGTTACAGCTGATTTTGCTGAGTACCAAAGCCACTAATTAGATATCTTTTCCTATTAAATCTTAGCTTTCTACTTTCAGCCCTGTTACTATCAGAGCACTTCAGAAAGCTTAGCTACTATTTAGGCAGTAAACAAAACTGGAAAATACATGTGAAAGTAAATTTTCAAAACCGTACATCAAGAAAAAAAGCGAAGTGACCAAAGTTGTGCTAGTGGCAGTCAGCAAATGCACCCCTACTCCCTCCCCCCAAAATATAACAAACCAAACCAAATATCTGCACAAATAAAACAAACAAACAAAANTCTCTGTGACAAAATCCTGAAGAATTACAGCTGCGTGCAGCCCTTCCGTAGCACAGTCGCGTAAACATTCCAGTACAAACTTCTGGAAATGGGCAGGGCTAAATAAAGAGTCCCGTGAGTGCCTCTGGCGGCCGCTCCCCCGGCTCTGCTGAGCAGAAGCGCTGAAGAGACGTGCGACAACGGTGACCCCGGCTCCTCCCGCCCGATCCCACCGCCAGGTGGCGCCGTAGCGCTGCCGGAAGCGGTGCGGCACCGCCGGCGGCGGCGGGACCCGCCCGCCCGGCCCGGCGCATGGCAGCGCGCTGAGG
>VXAB01011024.1:209399-273842 GCA_013399175.1 Odontophorus gujanensis
CCAGCTGCCATACGGCTTTGGAATGGCCCGAACGGGGTTCTTAGGTTTCTTGTTGCCCCAGCTCGCCTCGGCAGAGAGGAGCTGGGAAAAAGCTGTGCGCCCCAGGAGCTGTGCTCTTGTGCACTGTACGACCGTTTGCACTGCCCTGGGGGTGTTGGGGTTTTGTCCGTGCTGTGTTATTCTGGTTTTGAACAGGCTAATGGGACTCTTCCAGAGCCGGCGATTGGCGCAGCCTTCGGAGCAAACGGGGTCTTATTCCCTTCGAGAGAATAAGGAGTTAAACGCAGCCTGCTGTGGGCTGTGTTACACCGCTTGCTGCTTGCTATAAAGTCTATAGTGCAACGCAGTCAGAACTTCAGTTTCAGTCAGAACGTGCAGTTTTGTCTGGCTGTGCTCCCTGCCTGCCGTCTTGCAGCCTTCTGAAATTCCTGAAATGCTTCAAAACCAGGGGTGAGTTAATGGTGTTTGTTTGTAATTGTCAAATTGATCTTGAAAGTGGTTGAGGTATATCTCTTGGTGCTATTGAACTTTGAATAAGCCTTTGGTTTTCTTCAGAACGAGGACTTTGGACAAACTAGTGTTTCTGAGAACCACCTCAGTCCTTGTCCAAGTTACAGCTGATTTTGCTGAGTACCAAAGCCACTAATTAGATATCTTTTCCTATTAAATCTTAGCTTTCTACTTTCAGCCCTGTTACTATCAGAGCACTTCAGAAAGCTTAGCTACTATTTAGGCAGTAAACAAAACTGGAAAATACATGTGAAAGTAAATTTTCAAAACCGTACATCAAGAAAAAAAGCGAAGTGACCAAAGTTGTGCTAGTGGCAGTCAGCAAATGCACCCCTACTCCCTCCCCCCAAAATATAACAAACCAAACCAAATATCTGCATAAATAAAACAAACAAACAAAAAAAAACCAACCCAACAAACTTACAACCTCTTTTATTAAAAATGACAACAAAAGAATCAATAAGAGATGTTTTTCAAACATTTTGCTTTTTAGCTTTGTGTTTTAAATGTCCCTGTTTTGGCAAAGAGTGGTAGTTAAAGGATTTGGTAGACTGAGCTTCTGTAAATAAAACGCTTTTAGGCCCATTCTGGTAACCATACTAAGAATAGAAAGCGTTTCTGTTCTTTAGTACAATCTGCTGGACAGCAGCTACTACAATATATGTAACACTTTTAAACATGAAACCAAAACATCTTTCTAGTAATTATCAGATGAACCGTTTTTAATGTTCTGTGGTACTTCTTAAGCTGCGTGCAGTAATGTGTTTCAGACCCTGTTGTCTGACCAGAGTATGCAGTTTCTTTTTTTCCCCTTCCACTCCCAGAATCAGATTTCTTGTTCCCAGTAAGCAAAACTAGATCTGCTTGTTTGGAGTCATACTGATATTTGTGCGAGTGCTGACATAAAAGTAGAGGTGATTACTGCAAAAACATTGGGATTGGGAATAATATCCTGACAGCCTCAAATGAAAAAGAACATCATTTCAAGAAGGTTAGCTCAGGAAAATAACAGTGTGTTCCTCAGGCATGGCTTGGGAGCTACAGCATGCAGGATATATCCAGGCCTCAGCCAGTGCTGCAGCCTGGTCTTAAGGTAAACTTTGGAGTTTCATGAGTTTGCCTACAAGCCACTGCTAGCTGACCTTCCATTGATAGCTCAGCTTTGAAAAAAGTTTTTCAGTAGGAACAAGAATTGTTATCACACAGCTGATAAAGTATCTCCTAATTGGGGGGCCCTTCATTTTTATTTCCTTTTTGTGTATGTGTTGCTATTCCTTAGTGGTTTTGTATATCTGTATGTAAAGTTGAAGCAAAGGCCTTCAGGTGCAATCACAATGGAAGCAACAAGAGGGAGAAAAAGAATGTATCGGGTGGGAAATATGTAACATCTTAACAGACATCTGTCTGTAAGGAGCTACTGTTGTTCTTTTTTAACCTGGTTGCGGAAATAAAAGAGATGTTGGAATGGTTAATGTTATTCTACTGCAGAGCTATGCGTCAAAACAGTATTTTACTCAAATACTTCTGTATTTCTTCTAGAGGCAGGTCAGTGTGCATCAGTTCATAATTATCCATAATTACTAATGTTTATGTCTAGATAGCTTTCAGTATGTATGGTTTTAAACTAATGTATTTGGCAAAAGGATTTGTCTAGGAGGAACGAGCTTGCACAGATGTGATTGTGATTGCAGTGAGACTGTGTGCAGCTTTGGAAATAATTTTGTCTGTACTTGTCACTGACGTGATGAGGCTTCCCTGTCCTGAGTGTGCTTTAGAACTCTTTAATTTATGTTAGCAGGCATAAGGGTATAGAGACTTGCCCTCTTGAAATGGAGGGATGTAGCCTCAGAAATTATGGGTTTGAGTGCTATTTTAGAGAAACAGTGGGTTTCATAGTTGCCACAAGAAATAAGCAATAGTGCCACTTAAATCTAGGACAAGTAGTGTAAAGTAATACTGTCATTGTCTGGTGGTATTCCCCCCCCTTTCCTCCAGTTCATATCTGCATGTACGTCTTCAGATAAACCCCTACCCTTTTATCTCCCTAAAACGTTGTGAGATAATATTGTAGTTTTTTAAATTAATCTTTTACTATGATATCTTTTGTAGCAGGTTTGTTTCTGGGTAAAATTTCTTTCTTTTTTCTTAATTTATTTCTTTTTAATCTCAAAGAACTGGTCCATCTCTGTGACTTGGCTCACTGCAGGGCTGAGTGAAATCCCCAGTGTCAAGTTAAAGGGGGGTGGAAACACGGGGGGGGAAGATGGAAGCTCACAGAAACACCGAGCTGCTGGGTGAACTGGGCTGCCGTGTAAGCCATCACCTGTGCTGGGAAACAGTGACTGTCCTTATGTTTGTACCTGGCTTAATCTGCATTGGTATGCCCTAGCCTGGCTGTTTGTTTTCAAAGGTCAGATCTCAGAGGTATGAGAATAGAATGGGAGATGATGAAATTTGTGCAAGGCAAGGAGGTGGTTCTTGCTTACTTTGAATCATATCTGTTTTAAGATCTCAGTTTTGAGACGTTGCTGTGCTTTGAAATGGAAAGAGGTAAGGGGGAGGTAATCAAAATCAATACTAACTTAGAAGCTGTGTCTGAAAAACATGAAGTCCTTCCTTGCAGGAATAAAAACTAAGCTTGTTTAGGTCACGCATGCTGTAAGTTCCGTGCCTGATTCCTGCCTCAGTGTAATAACTCAGTTTGGATTAATTTCTGGCAATACGTGCATTAATGAAGACATTGGCTTGAATGAAGTTGGTCATGCTTGAGCATTTCAGAAATAAGTGCCTGACTTTAGAAGGTGGTGACATCAAAGTGTTTTTTGTTTTTTTTTTCTTTACAGGTTGTGTTGGAATGGAGCAGAGATCAGTATCATGTTATGTTTGATTCATACAGAGACAACGTTGCAGGCAAATCATTTCAGAATCGGTGAGCTTTATTTGCAGTTGGAATATTGCATGTTTTACTGTTGAATGAATTCTCAAATATTTAAATCTAATATTCTAAATGAAATAAGTAACTGTTGAGTATGAGTTTCTTGTATGGGCAATTGTATCTATAATGAATTAGTAACATAGTGATTCTGAAATTATGAGTTAGTGCTTAATATCCCATCATGGAAATCTGGAATCTGGAATTTCTTATCATAGATATACAATTTTTAAATGCATTTAATTCATCCTGTCTGTAAGGAGGCAGAAAAATGACAGTAATGTTAAAGTGGAGGGGAAATATGAATTATTTTCCATAGTAGGATAAGAATTTGTCTTGATTATTCCATGACATCTCGTAAAAGGGATATTATTTAGTAGAAAGGTCACAAAGCTGACATGACAAGTAGCAGCATTTTAAAGCTGAACACATTGAAGAAGTCACCCACAGCAAGTGGAAAAACCAAGTCAGGTGGATCGTTTGCTTTAGTTGTGCTAACTGCTATGCGAGTTCTTGTGGTTTCTGAGTTTGTGTCTGAATAGTCATGGGATCTGTTGCTCAGGAAGTCAGTGGACTGTGAATTGGTAGGTGGAAGAAGCTACTAAGCAGATATCATCTGAATCGTGAGGCATTGATGCACTTGACTGGAAAAAGCCTTGAAAGCAGATGTTTAATCTGTTTTGAGGTTTGTTGAATCACGGGACAGCAGAAATGATCAGATCAGTTTGTCATGCTTGAGCGGGTGGGTGCAAGATAATTCCTTAAATGTATGTTGCATGATTTGTGAGTTCTACTCACTTTTATAACCTCATCTCATTTCTCTCTCCTAATTCACAAAGAAAGACAGATGAAAACAGAGTGATACATCTCATACAGATCATTAGCTTTGTGTATACATCTTTCTGCAGAGTTGAAGCGAAAGTGTGATTGTTCCTGTCTGTACTAAAATGCTGCCTTTGTGCTAGTTAATTACAGTGTTTTTATAAGATTGTACTGCCATGGTTAACTTCCATCTCTAGGGTGTATTGTCATATTTCATTTTGGTTGTGTAAAGCGTTCCTTAGTTAGCACTGACTTCTGGTGAAAACTTATAGTGGAGAGCTTAAGGGCGTAGTTGGGCTATACTTGTTCTCAAGAGGTTCAGCAAGGTTTGAGATCACTAAATGGTAGCCTGGGAGAGATCCAGAAGCTGCTGTACTCCTTCAGCAACTGTGGACACTGAGACAACAAGGCTTTGTCTTCTGGCTCTAATCACTGCTGCGAGCATGGCTCTCCTACATATGCAAACATCACTGGCATGGAAAATGCCTCCTGGCAGGTGCACAAACCTGCAGACAGCACACAGCAAGTCTGCTGTTTGTGCTGCAAGTGATGGCAGCTCTGGGTTCATCTTCAGATCCTAGTCATGCTTTTTGATTTGTGTGTAGAAGTAGGGACATTTTTGGAAAAGAAAGTGTGAAGGAGCATCTAGAGAAGATAAAAATCTTCCAAGTCTCCATGCTTTTTTAGAGGCATTGAAATAAATCAGAAAGCTCTGACTAAGAAGATGCATTAATTGCACTGTTACTGACTCTAACTGGGAGCAGTGTTAATTAGGAGCAACAAATTAACTGTATTTTTTTATTATTATGTTTAATAACCACTACTTTTCCAAATAATGTATGCTAATTTCATTTTAAAATGCAGTAAGAAAAATTTTCTAAGTGTTCAGATAAATAAACCAACAGATCTACTAGCGAATCACTTGCTTTGGTAGGGCTTTTTAAAAATTATCTCTACAACCATTTCTCATGAAGAATGAGCTTGCCACACGAGGGTTAATTCAGAGCTGTTATTTCAGTGCTACAAATTGAGTGTAGCAAATTACATAGTTATATTTGCTATTGTACAGAAGCATACTATTAGCAAATGATAAGTTGGGAAGGGCTTCACAGGTGTGTAAATAGTACTAAAATTGCCTCATACCATAGAATGAGTTGGAATTCAGGTGTGTTTTTTTTTTCCACATTTTATGCTCTTACATGAAGCCTGCGTAAATATACTCTGCACTTTGCCTGGAAGACAGAGGGTTGTGCACTTCTGAAATCAGCTGACTTAAGTCAGGTACTTCCATCTGAAATGCTCTTCCTAGCTGTAGATGTCATAGATTGCCAAGCCAGTAGTTTAACTGTTCACAATATATGCAGAAAAGCTGGAGGAGCTCCTGCCATTGAATTTCTGCTTCTGTGATAAAACGTGCTGAGTTGCAGCTGTTAATGAATCAGAGGCTACTCTATCTCCTTTTCCTGGTTGTTCAGTAATGCTTAGAATCACCTTCCGACATAATCCTTAGAGATGGCCTTCAGAGGTCCCTTCCAACTAGTCCAACTCCCTTGCAGTGAGCAGGGACACCACAGCTGCATCAGGTTGCCCAGGGCCTGATCCAGCCTTAAGTCTCCAGGGACGGGGCATCCAACACATCACTAGGCAGCCTGTTCAATGATTTTTTTCTTATATCTAACCTAAAGCTTCCCTCTTTGAGCTTGAGTATCAGAGTTCAGTTGTTAGGAACAGCCATAAATTGAGTACAGATTGCTCCTGTCCCTTCTGTAGTGACTAGCTACTGGCTGCCCATTTATAAATTTTGCGTTTCAGTTATCGAGTCTCAGCCAGCAGAAAATGAAGCTGGGCAGAAAAACCCTGTTATGCAAGGGAAGATGGAAGAGATGCTCACCGTGTCTCTCTGCATGCTGTCTGAAGGGTGCAGTAGAGTGGGGAAGGAACACCTTTCCTTGGGTACTTCTCTGCTTTGTGCTGTGGATCTTAGCATTGGAATGCTTGCAAGCATTAAGGCATGTTTTCACTTATCTTGCCTATTGCATGAAAACAGAGACATCAGAGAGAGAGATTAACTTCTGAGAAACTAAACTTATTAAGTACAACTTAATATGCTTGGCAAGAGACTGGATTGTTGCATTTTGCTGAAGTTTGTGAAGGCCGTCTACAGTTTAGGAAGATATTAGTGAATAGCTTGACACTGGAGCTTCTGAACTTAAAGCTAGGGCTGCCACCTGATGTGTGGGACTGAAGGATTTGTCTCTGGCAGCAGCCTGGAGGACCTGAAGAAACAAAGGTGTGGGCCCCAGAGAGGAGATAACCATCAGCAAATAGAAGAAAGGTACTCACAAACCTTTCTTTGCTGCCTCTACATGAAGTATTCTGGGAGAACTGTGAGCAGTCAGCTACAATTCCACAGTATTAAATCGTGTCAGGCATCGATTTGATTGTTTCTGGTGTCTGAAGTCGTATACTCTGCTTAGGTTGTTAGTTTGTGAAATCCCAAGTAGGAGATCTTAAAGTCTAAGATAAAGACCTGGTCCTTCTGAGACTGTACTGCCTCTGGGAAATCGCCTGGCACTACAAATGATGGAAGACTTTATACTTCATGCTGTCCTGTCTAATTTTAGGAGTTGGTGAATTAGGGATGTGCTTTAACGACGCTGGTACTGGCTTGAGAAATATTTAATGGGTTGTTGGGAGTTGGGTTATAGGTTAACATGTCATTGAAATCTAGAGCGTAAATTTCTGATTTCTTTAGTTACTGAATTGTTATGGCTGCTCTATATCCTTTTTAGGTTTTGTCTGGACTGTTTTGCCAAAGGCTTGTTTACAGCTAAGAGGTGACATATGTATATAAAACTAAAGGGAAACTTTTTTTCTTTGTCTTGTTTGCAGCTCAGATGCCAAGTAATTTTGTTGTTTGACAGAAATTGCTATTGTAGGAGGCCACAGATGCTTGTAATGTAATATTAAACAGCTCATGTAGCTTTCATTTGAATTATGTAGGCTTTGTTTACCCATGCCAATTGATGTGGTATACACCTGGGTGAACGGCACAGATGTTGAACTGATCAAAGAACTGCAACAGGTCAGAGAACAGATGGAGGAAGAACAGAAAATAATGAGGTAATGATCTTATGTATTTTTTCTGCTCCTACTGAAAACAGCAATCTGATGTGGTACTAGCCCTCTTTCATGTTGAGCAACATAGGAGAGAAGAAAATTTGAAGCGAGTTTTTCTTTGTTTTGATTATTCTCAAAACCTTGTTTCAGTTCTATATTTAGCTGCGAAACGCTGCCTAATGAAAAAGCTGCTTAAAATACAGAGCATAATTTGAAGCAATTAAGGCTGTTTATCTTGAATTTGTAGAATGCTATTCAGAAAACTGAGCTTTGTGTTAAAGTCATTTTGTGTTGATTTCTGTAATTCTGCAAATAATAAAACCACCACTATATCTTTTTGCTCATAAAACATATTTCTGCTTAATAAAACATATTTGAGCATATTTTTCTAAAGGATCTTTCTTAAAATTCAATCTGTAGTCTCCCGAACATAGAAACTGAGGAAAATCATTCATTCAGATTATAAACATACTTTTCAACCTTATAACTAAGGCAATAAGGAGGAAGATGTAATGCTGCATTTGGCGTATTTGAGATTATGCTCCTCTGACCTGGAAAGTTACTGATTTAAGGGCTTCAAATGGTACATGGCTTTGGGCTTAACTGAGACAGGCAGCCATAGGTATCTTCCATTGCCTTGTTACCCTTGATTTAGTTCTTTATAGGCAACTCTATGGAAATGTGTTTTGTGTGGACCAGAAAAATATTAAATGAAAGAACAAGAACATATTTTAAATGTTGAACAGAGTGTTTTAATTCAGAATAATCTGTAATTCACAGGTGAGTTTGAAGAGTGATCTGATTTTTGGTGTGTAGTGACTTGCAATTAGGTATCCTTGACAATGTGTTTTGCTGCTTACACTGTGAAAACATTGTTTAAACATCTTAAAGATAGAGGCAGTCTCTGCTCTGAAGGGCTGTTGCATTTACGTTGCAAACATTTGTATTTTCAGCTCCGTTATACTAATGGGCAAAGAGATGCTGTCATTCCCGTTTTACCAGGAGGAAAACACATTGTGTTCTTCCGTAACACTGATTTGGAGAGTTCATATCAAACTCAGGAATAAGGTTCAAGCCTGTATTACCTTCAGCATCTAAACAGACAGCTGGTTTTCCTTTTATGTAATGTTGTATTTTTTTTCCCCAGTGCATTTTGGAGTAGGTTAGCGCAGTTATGAGTTGTTCCTTTAAATATAGTTAACTGCAGAAGATAAGATAAAGTCTATAGATCTCTGCTAGTGAGATATAAACTCATTAAACTTAGTAAATTGCAACTTTTTTGCTCCATCTGAATCAAACTAGTCACTGCCCAGATGCTTCCTTCTTCAGCAGGGAGTAGCTTGACTTCACTTTTTCACATTTTGTTGGTGTGTGTAGGATCTACCCTTGTGATCATGTTAATATGTTATTTTTTTCAGCTTCTACATGTATGTGGCCAGTGCATAGTAGACCTTATAGAACACACACGTTCAGCAAAACAGCAAATTCAATCCAGTTTCAGGTCACTTCAGACAGGTTTATGATTGTTGTTTTTCCTAATAACAGCAGTTTGATTAAACAATCTAATAATAATTCCTGAAAATCTTGTTGGCAGAGTCCCTCTGCTGCAGCTCCCAGCACAAACAAGAATTTTTGAGTTCTGCCACACAAGGGTGAGCAGTGAGGAAGCACGTGTCAGCCTGTGTTCTCCTAAAGTAGGGCTATAGGCCAGGCCTTGGTACTCTTATGGCTGGGTTATCTATGCTTTCACAACATGTCCTTGACTCAACTAGAACTCTGAAATTAGATTAAATTCTTTACAGTCAACTTGGTGTTATTTGATGTCGTTGTTTTAATCTGTAATAGGGAAATCCTTGGAAAGAATGCAACAGAACCAACAAAGAAGAGGTAAGATGTTCTTCTGTTTTGCTTTTTTTTTAATTATTATTTTTATTTTATTTTTTGTATTGGGTGTAAACTGAAATAAACTACATTGTATTCACTTCAAGCTGAAATAAAAATGCTGGTGTGTTTCGTTTTTTTTTTTTTTCTACAGCCTGAGCATGCTTTCCTTCTATACAGTTCCAAGAGAGGTTGACAGCATGATAAATGTATGCTAAATAACATGAATGTGACAAAGATGACCTCCTTAGTAGGACAATTTCTAAAGGTCAAAAATCATATTCTTGTCACTGGATAAGCATATTTCATATTCAGAGAGGTGGATTTTTTAATGCATACATGCTTGGTTTTTACAATTCAAAAACATAATATTTTTTGTTTTTCAACTGTCTTCACCTGCCATTTGTGCATGTAGCACTGCAAGTAATTGTTTGTGGGGGGCCAAGGCTCTTGAGTCTGTGTGCTGCCAGGAAGCAGCAGGGCCTGCTCTGTCTCATTCTTCATTTGTTTTGGTTGCTCTGCTATTTAGAGGCCTTTATAAGGTCTTTACTGACATTTGATGCAGAGAACTTGGAAATCTTCTTAAAGAGATAAAGTAAAATAAATTAAAAATGAAAATACATGGGAGAGAAAGGAGGTATTTGGGGGAGGGGCAAGGGATGGGAGAATGAGTTATGGGAATGCATTGAACTGTAGCAGTAGGATGTATGTAAAATAAATATACTCCTTCCTCCAACAGATGTTAGAAAATAGATCAGATTTTACAAAACCATCTCATATTGCACCTGATATTGATTTGTTGTGACTTTTCTATTGATGTTTAATATACCTTTGGTGTTTTTCTGTAGTGAGAAGCAACTGGAATGTTTGTTGACACACTGCATTAAAGTGCCAATGCTTGTCCTGGATCCCGCGCTGCTGACCAATATCACGCTGAAAGACCTCCTGTCCATTCATCCCACTTTACAAGCTGCTAACAATATGTTCTTTGTAGCAAAACCAAAAAATCCTTCTACCAATGTGACTGTAATTGTTTTTGATAACCCTAAGGATGGTAAGAGTCTGTTTGTCAGAATCCAGATAGTTTTCCAGAATTTCTACTAAATTGCTCTGAATTGAGTTGATTTTCTTCTATTGCTGACTCTGCCACTAATTTTCTTTTTGACTTAAGCAAGTCATCCAGTCTCTCCCCCTCAGTCTGTTCCTCTAATGATGACATCAGAGATAGTGATTCTTACCTACCAGACAACTGATTGTGAAAGATTAAACAGTTCCATGCTTGAAAGTGCTATTGCAAAAACAAACCTGATATCTGAAGATCTGTGTTGAACTGGTAATCTGACAAGACTGAGGATTAGATTTAGAAATGTTTTTCTAATTGCAGTGGTATTAGGCTGAATATTGTGTAAAAGTTCTGCCCTTCCTCAAATGATTGCACACCTTAAAGTTATCTGTATGTTCAACATGTAAAAGTAGTCTTATAACAGGTACAGGCTTCTTATTTAGTTTAAAATGTAGTGCCCAAACCACTACCACCCACTTCCTCAAACTTCACTAGTGCTTGTTTTATGACCAACAATTATTTGCCAGTTATAAAGACTAATCTTCACTACTTAAACATTCAACAGTTTTTAATTTGCAAAAATATATCTTAGATACTGCAGGATAGAGAAGAAGTGACTTCCAGTTTTTGATTTACAATGCATTTCATTTATTCTAGCTGAAGCTGCCCATTCTGGAATGCTAAAAGACAACAGCAAACAAGTAGTGTGGAGGGGCTACTTGGTATGTACTTTGAAAATCTGTTAATTCTTTTGGCTTTTGTGCATCTTAAACTTTGTGTGTTTTTAGAACGTATTTCTGTGCTATGCTCTCTACGTAACTCACATACTGTAAGAAGTGAAAAATGTTTTAAAATTACCCTTATTTCAATTTTACAGTTTAAGTTCAATGACAGTATATATGCTGTTAAATCTGTCAGTTGCTGAAGGGTTAACAAATGGTGTAAATTACTGTAAATGCTTTAAAAAAAGGACTACCATTGTACCTTATATTCCTTTTTTTAGACTACAGACAAAGAAGTTCCAGGACTGGTGTTAATGCAAGACTTGGCATTCCTGAGTGGGTTTCCAGCTACGTTCAAAGAAACAAATCAGCTGCGAACAAAACTACCAGAGGGCCTGGCATCTAAAGTAAAACTGGTAAGGATTTGGAGTAAAAAGTAACGTGTTTGTATTGTTATTTGTTTTGAATGCTTC
Source organism: Odontophorus gujanensis (assembly GCA_013399175.1). Classification (NCBI taxonomy): domain Eukaryota; kingdom Metazoa; phylum Chordata; class Aves; order Galliformes; family Odontophoridae; genus Odontophorus; species Odontophorus gujanensis. The sequence goes on from VXAB01011024.1 coordinate 220,923, forward strand.
ATAGGCAAGATCTGTATATCTAGCAAGTGAACTGTTGCAGGTGACGTAGTCCTGTTTCTGATAGTAATCTCTTTGGGTTTCTCTTAGCCATTTGCTGTAGGCTGTTGCCTTACTGAAGTGTACAGAATCACAGGGTTGTTTAATGTGACAGAATTTTTTTTGTGTGATTTCTTAGATTTTTTCTTTTCCTCATTTGATTTTGGGAGAGTTATCTGAATAGTGAAAACAATTAAATTTTTCACAGCTGAATGCTATATTTATCTCTGTCATGTACTATGTATGGTCCTAAGCCAGTTGTACATCAGCTTACCCATCTGCAAGCCAACAAAAGATCACAACTTGTATGACTGTCACTCACTAACATTTTGTGCCTTCCATTCTCTCCTGACATTTGCGCACCTTTTCCATTTAAGACTTGGTTTAACAGAGGGATAAAAAGCTCTGTGAAAAACATTGACTTAGGCATTGGAGATATGAGACTGAGCTCTCTTTCTTAAGTAAGAGCTCAATAAGGTGAAGAATAGCTGGTCTGCTACCAGTTAACCAAGTCAAGTATTCTGTAAAGGGAGCTCAGGGATGATGGTAGAGTGAAAGGGGCTGAGAGAGTGATCTGAAGGGAATTGAAAGGCTGTGTATGGAATTGGGATGTCAATCTATACAAAAAGCTGTCTTCATTTGCCTTCTGTCTACTTATAGGATGTGGTAATTCACTTTGTGACTTGGTGCTTGAAAGAGCATGACTTGCTTTCCTTGTCAGCAGGTTAAATTATCAAATCATGTATTGTGCTAACAGCTGAATATTGCGTAACTGGTTTCATAGGCTGGTCACGCTCCAGATGAATGCAAGCTTAATTTCTTGTCTTAGTTCACGTTAGAAGGTTGGTTCAGAGTCTTAACAGTGGTTAGGAACAACACTAAGTAAACATATTTGTACCTCTCTTCCTACTGCTCTTAAGTAGCTTAATATAAATAGCTCTTAAATCTTAAATAGCTCTTCTCTTTTGATTTTGCTTATGTCTTCTGTGTATTTGTAGAGTTAAGAAATGACTTTCTCCTAGCATTTTTTTGTTTTACTGGATTAATTGGGCAGTGTTCTTCCCGCAATACTGGCTCTCCATTCCTCTCATCCTTCTGACAACCCTTTTCTGTGATGCTTCCACTGTGAATTTGTCTTCAACATGATCCAGTAGAATTTCATACAGCATTTTAAATGAAGCATCACCAAAACTTTTAGACAGTAACAAGCACATAGTTAACACAGGGCCTCAAACTTGTATGCTGTCACTGCAGACATGGCATCCATTGCCCCCTCCTGCTTTGTGTTAATGCTATTCATAAAATGGTCTCCTGCTGCTTGGGTGAGTGATCGTAGATGTGCTCTGCTGTGATTGCAGCATCCTTCCTCTTCTTTCTTAATAGCGACACTGGTTAGATTGCAGAGGGTATTCATTAGGTCAATCCAGTAATCTGTGCTTGGTTTGTTTTTTTTTCTATGCTATGAGTATGTATATTTTTAAATTGCTTCAAAGAAATGGTGTTTACTGTAGGGAGATTAGATGGTTATCTAGCAGACAGTTGTACTTCAGTTTTGCTGTCTGAGATGCTAGGTTCTTCATTTCAAGCTTGTGCAAGGGGTGTTGGTTGAATGCTTCTTAACTTAAGAGACGTGAAGAATTTGAACATAAATATAATATTGAGGGAGTGGGTAGTATTTGATTCTTACTGTTAATAGAGCTATACTGAAAAATGTTCACAGCTCAAATTGCTTTGGAAACAAAATATATTTTACTTCCAGGATACTGTTTAAGTATAAAAATGTGTAGACATGTTCCAATTTAAAGTTCTAAAATTGTGTAATTTTGCTGAAAATACCTTTTTCTAACTGCTGTCTACAGTTTCAAGGGAAACAATGAAAAACAGTCATGGTAACTGGAAATCCATGAGCCTATTCTATTTCCTGAACACAACACAGATTACAAGTTTCTGGTAGTTTTAACCCATTTGATTTAATGAAACTGAATTGCTCAGAATACCCTTGACATAAACTATCAGCTCTTTTCATTTATTCAACTTGCCTCTTTGTAGTCAAGAAATTCAGTAATAAGATGCTCCTATATTTTTCCTTCTGCTTTAATTTCAAATCTGTTAACCTTGTGTGAAGAAAACATCAGTTATTTTCTAGGAGCAGGTATTCTGTAACATCTTCATTAATTGCTAAACTGTTATTAAAATAAAACTGCCTCAGTTCTGTGATAATATGTTGGAAATTAAATGTCTGCTTCCACATCTGGTTATATACTGGAGCATGATCCTAGAAAATGTTTGTTCTGAGGAGCACTTGCCCTTCTCTAGCAGCATTTGGAATTATATTCTATCTCCCTAGCAGAAGCTGCTTTCCAAAATAATTTTGACTGTTTATCCATAGTACCCTCTGCGTTCTTTTATCAGAGTAACAACTCCTCGTCTTTCTTGGGTTGTTAAGTATCCTTCTGTCCTTGATATATTCTGCCACCTTCCCATCTTACCTGTAGTATGTAGCTCATATGAATATTTTTTTGCTGCAGAAACATTATTTTTTTTCAGTATTGGAATACCTGTTGTTGTTTGAATCTATCTTTCCTCAAGACACTTTCTAATTTTGTTAGTTTTGGTTATTTCTCTAATACGTTTTCAAACTATTATTCAGTTGATGTAAATACTTTCTCCTTTTTTTTTTTTTCCTCCTTTATACTTCTGTGTGGAATTTTGCTTCCAGGATGGAGAAATTCATAGTTCTCTCCAGGTTTTCTGTCATATCTGTAAAGCACGAACCTTATTTTCAGTCTAACCTGTGTTTCTTGGGTTACAATGAAGATTTTCCATCAAATGGTGCTTTCTTTAGTGGATGACTTGGAAGAGTGAAATACCTAGATTACTCCTTATTATTATCCTTACTCCGTACTGGTTTTTGTTCTCTTGTTTCAAGACTTGTTAGAGTGGAATGATTCTGCCTAGACCTTAAATTTTTTTTACTGCCATTTGCAGCTATGGTTAATCACCTTTTTTTCATTCCAGCAGTATCTCCTCGTAGTATTTCTTACTCCAGTGAAAAGCATGGATGGATTATTTCTGTATTTCAGTTCTACTGCTTCTGTCCAAGCAACTGACTAATCTGCCTTAATAAATTTGAAGAATGCTGTAGTTTCTCTAGGGTTTTAGATTCTTCTTCGGATGAACATTAAGATGCCAGGGATGCAGCCCATCTCCCATCTCCTTGTCTCTTCATGGGAGTGACATCCAATGCCTCTTACCTTTCTGCATGATTTTTCTTTACCTTGTCTTGATTGTTCAATATTTGTTGACAGTTGTCATCCTTTGTGTGCTCTTATCTTTCTGTAAATGTTATCATTGTGACGAGCTCATTATCTGTTCCTGAAAGCTCCTTCTCTGTAATTTGGTTAGATGCTTCTCTGTGTAAACAGTTTTTTCCTCAGGAATCCATTGCATTCTGCAGATTCTCCACATGGTTGTCATTGTGTCATTTTTGTCTGTGTTCCACCTGATAGTAGAAGCTTAAAACAATTAACTTGAGTTAACATACCTTGTGTGGTTATAGTGAGGGAAGTAGCAGTTTCTTCCCCAACCAGTTGAGTAATCAGCAATTTATTCATGTTAAATCCATACTGGTATGTGTGGATATAAACATAAGAAATGCTTATTTACAGGGTCTAAAGCTTTGTATATGAAATGTGTATATAATTTGTTTTTACAAAATCATGTACTAAGATATAGTTCTCCTTCTAGCATAAATTGTAGGTAGGCAATTGTGATAAATATAACGAGGTGTGGTTCCCTCTTTACCACCTAGAGACACCAGGTTAATGCTACTGCTGAGTAGTAGGGTTGGTTGTTCAGTCTCCATTGAATCATAGAATCACAGAATCACCAAGGTTGGAAAAGACCTTTAAAATCATTTAACCCAACTGTCTACCTCTCACCAATATTTCCCATTAAACCACATCCCTCAGTACAACATCTTAACATTTCTTGAACACCTCCAGGGATGGTAACTCCAGCACTCCCTTGGGCAGCCCGTTCCAGTGCCTGACCATTCTCTCTTGGAGAAGTATTTCCTAGCACCCAACCTGAATCTCCCCTGGTGCAACTTGAGGCCATTCCCTCTAGCCATAGAGTCATAGAATTGCTCAGGTTGGAAGGGACCTTCTAGATCATTGAGTCCAACCACAACCAAACCATACTACCCTAATGCTAACAACCCACTGATAATCATGTCCCTGAGCACCTGATCCAAATGGGTTTTGAGCACATTCAGGGATGGTGACTCAACCACCTCTCTGGGGAACCTATTCCAGTGCTAAACAACCCTTTCTGTACAGAAGTTTTTCTTTATATCCAACCTAAACCTCCCCTGGCACAACTTGAGGCCATTTCTCCTTGTCATGTTAACTGTCACTAGTGAGAAGAGGCCAACCCTGCTGTCGCTGCAATCACCTTTCAGGTATTTGAAATTGAAGAGAGCGGTAAACTCTCCTCTCAGCCACCTCTTCACCAGACTAAACAGCCCCATTTCCTTCATTTGCTCCTTATAGGGCATATTCTCCAGGCCCTTCACAAGCCTTTTTGCTCCTCTTTGAACCTGCTCCAGCACCTCAATATCCTTTCTGTATTGAGGTGCCCAAAATGACACCTCAAAATGGCAATTTCTTACTGCAATGCTAAAAGAAAAGAAAAAAATAACTTAAAATTCCATCTGTGCTGTTTTTAGAAGGGAAGAAAGGTAAGAAGTGGAGACATGGAGGAATGTACCTGTTGATACGTTTGTGCTGAATATTGATAATGCTGCTTTAATCAGATCATTTTCATTTGATTTAAATCGCTTCTGAATCCAAAAATAACTAAAAATTGCTGTGACCCACGGACCGCACTTTTTTTTTCGTTCTAAAAAGCTTCAGCAATTCTCTTCAGAGAAGCAGCTGAGTTCATCAAGAGGAGGTTTCAAAGGTGTGTTATGTGTGTTACAGTCTCACAAATTTTTGTACTTCTTGCATGCATTGCAGTGTAATAATATGGAAACTTCATTCGTTTTGAATGGTAAACAGCAGTATATGTGCTGGTCACATTTCTTGCTTCGTATTACCTGTATTTTAAGAGGTGCGGTTGGAAATGTTTGCTTTCTATTTCCCATGCTTTCATAACAGTGCATTTGTAAACCACTAGGTGGTGATGTTACTCTGGTTATGCGTTTGTTTGCTGCTAAGCCATATTTGTTTTGAGGCTGGAGAGATGTTAACTGAACTTAACGCATGCTGAAGAGGAGCTGGTGAAAAATATTCTTTGCTTTTCTTTCCCCTGCCCCTTAACTACATTTCTAAATAAAAGTGCTATTGTGCAACCTAGAACAGAACCTTGTGACTGAAAAACTGGGGAAATGATGTGAAGTTTGACAAAGGAAGGATTGAAGGGCTTGTTTGGTTTTGTTTTTGAGGTTATCACACATTTTCCTACTAAGATATGTAGTGTATTTTATTTATTTACTTACTGTGTGAAGGTGACTTTCTCTGAAGATTCAGTATCCTGACTGCTTCAGGTAAAGCTGAAGGCTTACATATTTCCTTCCTTTGTGAAATTCTTATCCTCTTTTATGTGCACACACACAAACACGTATGTGGACAAATTGTGTTAGAAACCAAGGTGAATAGTTGTCACTTACTGCCATTATCTTATTGACGGAAGAAAGTCTGCACAGGAGCCGGCAGGCACTGTGAAACTCGATGTTTCCTGTCCTCACTGCTCTGAGAATGGGGATTTGGGATTCCTGCTGCATGTTACTATAAAAGGGGCAGACAGTTGGCATCAGGAGCTGTTGCTGAGTGTTCTCAGAGCCAGTTTTGGGAGGGGAACCCTAAGGCATTGTGTTGGTTTTGACTCTCAGAGATTTTCCTAATATGTTACTCTATAAAGGAAACTTGTTAAGTTTACAGTGACCTCGTTACTCCATCCTTGTAAGACCTTTTCTAACTCTGACACAACACAACTCTTCTGCACCCCAGTCCCACCTTTCCTTGCTATGTGGGCAAATGGCTTTTCAAAGCATCCATATTAGAGTGTGAATAAAAAGGATCATCTTACTTCCTATCCAGCTTGCTTCCTAGTCTAAACTTAGCATTGCCAAAGGTATTGGTTCTGAAGGAGAACTTGCGTTTGAGATTACGTGATGTGGAAAATGCAGTTTTCAATGGGTGGTGGTTGATGCAGGCTGGGTGTCTTCTCAACTCATGCTGCTGGAAGCCAAAACTTGCCGGATCACTCTGACTCTTGGCATCTACCTGCTTGCTCGTTTCTGTTCTGCTTTCACAGTGCCATTGGTTTCTCTGATCAGTCTAGAATATAATATTTCAAGAAAATGCATAACTGCATGCCTCTTCACTGAAAGGAGGCTAATAGGTATGAAACTTTGGAAAATCTGCAAGGGAGAATGCTGTTTTGAATATACCAACAACAGAAAGATCTGATCAAAGCTTGTAGAGTTTTAGAGGTATGGTAAGTTATGTCATCAAGAGACTTAATTGAAATCTAACTTTATGTTCATAAGCAGAACTATCAATATCTTTTTTTTTCTGACAAAGTTATTGGTGTAAAAACTAAAACAAGCTCCTAAGCTAATCAGTAGTGCATACTTCTACTTGTTGGTGCTTGGACTGTTAAATTTAAAAGCCTAGAGCTTAAACACTATATATGCAATAAATCTAGTTAGGGATCTGTACTACTGCGTACCTATTTTTGTTGAGCATTGTGGAAACAAGTTAAGAGAAACTAATTAATCTTAAGTACTTCTAGAGTAGCAATATTTTGTTTGTTTTATTTATATTTTAGGTGACAGATTCTGAGGGACCATGTGACACTGTTGTATTCCTAAATAAAGCACATAACTACTAATGGTAGCTTGGCAATCTGTAGTATTTAGATATTTTAGGGGGTTGCTAGTTGCAGTCTGTAACTATACCTCAACCATTTAACTACTGAAGCCATCCTTTCCACAGGTTCAGATGATTCCCTGGAAGGTCTGAGATTTATCAGATTTTTCTAATGGCAGGCCTCATAAGTCAGATTGAAAGATCTCAAATAGCATATGACTCAAAGCATCAACAGCTTTAAAATGTCACAAGTGGGACAGCTGGTCTTGCTAAGGGAAGGGGTGTTGACTCTGGGACAAGAGGTGTTAAAAAGGGCAGAAAAAGTCAGATTTAATGAAGAAGAGAAAAAAAATCCTTAAGGGAATTATGAGGGGGGAAAAAAGATTTTTTTTGGCTGTCTTCTGACGTGTCAGTGATTAAAATGTTATTACAGATATCATCCAAAATGTCAAATCTCATGGATGTGCTTATTTGTCTTACTCTGTGTGATAGTACAAAAATTAAACATTGCATCTAATACACATTGCTAGTGGTTAAATGCAAGTATTCTCAATCTGACCGCTGTTGAGCGCAAGCATTTGCAGAATCCAAGTGCAGCTGCACTTTGAGCACAGCGTATTCTCACTTTCCTGTATATGGTAAACACAGTGTTTCATGGGTTATACTATCTTTTTACTGAAATGTTTCACTGCCTTGCAATTTGTGAGTTATAATAATATTAGAGAGGACATCTACTGCAAGCTGCTTCTTATCCTGTGCATTATGAAATCTGATATGCAGAATTACTAGTGGCAAGAGATAAAAACAGCAAACAGATCAAACAGTCTCCAACTAAGAAATGACCTTAACAGCATATTGGCAACCATCATTAAGGACTTGGAGACCTGCATGGATTAGTCCTGGAGCCCTTTGTATCTCAGATTTCTGAACTGTATGTTGATCTCTAAACCATTCTGAATATTTCACGCTTCTGACAGCAAAGATGAATTGGTGCCCTTAATTTCCTTGGAAAAGTAGTGGCCTATTAAAAGGGGTGAAGTATGATTATTTCAGTCATATAACAAAGTTGTGGTAATATTCAAATTTGGTTGGTGGGGGTAGGAGGTAATGGAGAGAACTTATTCACTTCAACATTTCTAACACAGACAGGCTTACTGTTGCTGGATTATTGGTTTAAATTAAATATTTGTTTTGGAAAGTGAAGGTATTCCATCTAGAAGTGTTCTGTATTTTTAAATGCTTTTTATTTCCTGTTTTGCTACTCTTGTTTGTATTCTCACAAAATCATACCACTTTACAAACAGTATTTACCAGTCATTCTTACTGCAAGGAATGGTGCTGCTGTGGGTACATGCCAAAAAATATTTTCTCCACTTGTAGTTGCAGCTCTATTCAGAAGCCAGTGTGGCACTTTTGCAACTGAATAACCCCAAGGGTTTCCATGAACTGAGTAAACAAGCGAAGAAGAACATGACTATAGATGGAAAAGAATTAACGCTTAATCCTGCTTACTTATTGTGGGACCTGAGCTCCGTCAGTCAGGTAGGTAAACCCTGTTACAGAATGTGAAGGTTGCAGTGTGCTGCGGCTTACAGTTAACTAATGACAAGGAGCATGGGATTTCTGGGAAAAAAAAAAATCACATGTGTTACGGGTCTGATATTTATTGCGTTGTAATTAAATGTCATAAGAACGCTGCCAAGTTCTAAAATCAAAAAGGAGGAAGCGTCATGAAGAGTGAGTGGCATTTCTTTTATTAGAGAAAAAGGAAATTTCAATTAAAAATGTTGCCCTCTGCACATGTTCTGATAAAGTTGTGAACAGTCAAGTCCCAAAAGGCTTAATTGGTACTAACTGATAGATAAACAGGTTGCTTGTGTGTGGGAGAGAGACCAGGTTTTATTAGCAAACACAGTTACCTCTTTCCCAATGTGTTTCTCAGGGCTTTGTTGTGTTTTCTTTTGTTTGTTTGTTTAGTAAAGTTTTGGGTTGTTTGGTTGTTTGTTTTTTTTTGCTTTGCAGTGTTACGTTTGCTGAGCAAACACTAATTCTCTTCTGAAAAAAAATCGAAGAAATTAAATACAGCTATCTGTAAGGAAAGGAGTTTTAATTTGAATAAGTGATAAATGTGAGAATGTTACGTTTATCAAAAGGAAAACAAACAAAATCACTAAGATACCTCTTTCAAGATGGGGTCTTCTAAAATCTTGTTTTTTTCCCCTGATAATGTCAGGTAGTGTGGCTGAATTACGTGTGCCCTTTCTAACAATGCTTGTCTCTTTTTGTAGTCTGTGAACTTGGCTTTGGGGAACTTTTGCTTATCAGTACAAACCATGAACTCAAACTGTATATTTTGCCATTTAAATTATTCCTTGTTCTGTAAATGGGCATTTAGCTGATGTGTGTTCTTGTTGCCTGAAATGTTTTAAGTCATGTTTTGGAGAATCCATACATTGTTATTGTATACACTGGAAAATGAGATTTATCTACAGTGCATAGAGTTTGCAGTGAAAATTAATTGTTAAACATTCAGTTTTTTTCCTTAGGTGTGCTGTTCTAATTGGGCATAGTTCTTTTAGAAGTATTCTTTTATGTCAGCTTTAATTGTCAGTTTAGGGAAAGGCCAGAAAGTTCTTATAAACAGAAAATAAATGTGGTAAAGAAAACTAAATTTGTTACTTACCAGAGGAATTTCTAATTTACAATGTTCTTTTTTTTACAAAAACACATGAAAATCTTTAGTTCAGCTATTTGATTGTGAATATTAGGATTAATTTAGCTGATTGCCTCCTGTCATTTTTTTTTTAAATGAAAGACCAGCAGAGGATTGAAGAGCTGCTACATCATCACTCTTGCAGTATCTCTATATTAGGTGACACAGTTATATATGGTTTATGATGTGATGTACTTGGAAGGCCCCAGTCTCTTACAACAGCAGTTCTGCAAGATTATGTTACTGATATGAAATGCAACTTGGCTTTTGATCAAGATCAGCAAATAATTGAGAGTAATAATTCACGGAAACAAAAGGGTGGGATTGTTTTGTTGTTTTTGTTTCTTATTTTGTTTGTAACTGAGGTTTTTCTCCAAGAGCTGGATCATGCAAGGTACTGTCATCTTGCAGTGTGTTCAGCAGATGACTTAATGATTCCAAGCACTGAGCCATTGATATACTGTTCACCTTGACAGCTCAGTGGAGTGTAATCCCCTAGAGGAATATCACTACTTGATCGTTGTATTTTTTTTTTAATGTCTAAGAATCAAAAACTTATGACGTGTATGGTAAAGGATTCTACTGTTATCTGGTTGGATTGGAACTTAAATGGTTTGTTTAAAATCTAAAAGATTCTTATTCTTATAGTCTAAACAGGATGAAGATATTTCTGCCAGCCGTTTTGAAGATAATGAAGAGCTGAGATATTCTTTACGATCAATAGAGAGACATGCCCCTTGGGTGCGAAATATATTCATTGTTACTAATGGGCAAATTCCTTCCTGGCTTAACCTGGATAATCCCCGGATAACCATAGTGACCCACCAGGTAAAAGCAACAAACAAACAAACAAAAACAAACAAACTCTCAAAACCCCTGAGATAATCAATGAGATGCCTCCAACCTTTGGGGAGAAAAAACAAAGCAACAGAAAAGTCACAACAAAAAAAACACACGCACCCAACAGCAACAACAACAAAAAGTGCGAAAGTACCATTAATAAAGATTCTGTTCTGAGCTGCTTTTGTTAGGAATTAAGTGACCACTTCTCCCCCTTCCCATCCCCTGTTTTGTTAAACCTCAGTGTGTTTTTGTACGTCGGATACAGATATCTCTAACTGAAGATATATCATGCCTTCACTGAGTTCAGTTCTCCAAATTCTGACTTCAGGCAATGTGTACTAACTTCCTTATAAAAGTATATTTATTTTAAAAAAAACCAACAAAAATCGTATGGCAAGAAAAGAATTTGAATCTATGAATGCTGTCTCAGAGCATTGCTAAACTAATGAATTTACTGAGACAGGGTGGACAGTTGTTAAAATGAAGATGACTACTCCAAAAATAAAGTAGCTATGTATTCTGTAAAGCTTATTTAAAAGAGGAAGGGAATCCTGCAAGTTTCCCAAATAAGTGAAAAAACAAAAATACTCTAGTAGCTTCTTACTAGAAAATCAAGAGTAATTTTGGTATCTGGGTATGACATATGAGCCCTGAGCAACTAAAGTGGTAAAAAGATAGTAATCCAACATCTGTTGCTTGCTAAGTTATCTGAAAGAGATGGAAGAATGCTGTTTCAATGTTGAAACAGATTCAACTTGAAATTTTGTTCATCCTATACTTCACAAGTAGTATAAATATATGTACACTGGGTCTGATCCAGTAGCCAGTGAAAGAGAGTTTCTTTGTGTTGAATGAGGTGAAGTTTTTTTTTGGTGAAGCATCAGACTTAAAAAATAGTTTAACTCGGGGAAAAGGAAATAGTGAAGTTTTAAGTTTTTGCTAATATATTTTCACTTTTTTCTTTCTAACGCCTTTCTCTTTCAGGAAATATTTCAGAATGTGAGTCATTTGCCAACCTTCAGTTCACCAGCTATTGAAAGCCACATTCATCGTATCAGTGGTCTCTCTCAGAAGTTTATCTATCTCAATGATGATGTTATGTTTGGGAAGGATGTTTGGCCTGATGATTTTTACAGTCACTCTAAAGGTCAAAAGGTAAGCTCTTATGAAAGAATCTTTTAGATTTGAAACTTCTTGGAGCTAATACAGCAAAAACTAAAGAAACACTCCTTTGAGAGAAAGGTACAGTCCCTCCCCTCCTCTTATGCCTCTAATGGGCTGTTAGTTTTAGCTAGACAATTGCTTGCTAAGGTGTCACTTGTTTCTGCTGTGTTGATGTTTGGATTGCAGAATTACCTTTTATTGATATTTTTTCCCTGTTTTTTTCTTTTTTTTTTTTATGATGATCCTCTGTTTGGTTTCATGCTTTACTATATCATTTTTGTTCCCCAATTCTCCCACTTTTCATCTGAGCACTAGGAAGGCCAGTTTAGTATTTCAAAGCTGTCAGTCTTTCCTCTCTTGTGAATTGTTTTTGTTTCATGGGACGTGTTCTATTCCAAATAGGCTCTTTCATGAAAATTCTGAAATCTGATGATGTTCAGATTGGTCTAGTGTTTAAATTTACCCTTAACAATATCAGTTCTAGAGACCTATGATGCCTTTGTCAAATTTATGTGGAATTACACGTAATTGTTTACTGAAAGATAGGTTTGTTGTTGAAAGACTAAAAGCACTATCATAACTGGGGTTAAATAAAGAAAGCAGGTGTGGAAACATTACTAATAGTTGTACATAAAGACTGTAGGGTGCCAGCAAAGTTTTCAGCCATCAGCTTGATCTACAGGAGTAACATGGAGAAAAGCTTGAAGATTTGCAAACTTTTTTAATACAAATAATAGATAAAATGGGATACAGATAATGCTAGAGACCACTGTATAAGTGCTTCGTATAGACAGATGTGCACACACCTACACTGAGTTGTACAAAATTAGCTTACTACTGTAAAACTACTAATTTCTATTACTTGAGGACATTAGCAGGCTTTGTTTATTTAAGTCTTTGAAGTAGTGTAATTATGGACTCCTGTTTTTAATGGCATTTCTATTGTTCTTCAGTTATTGCTCTCAGTTATAAGAATGTAGTAAGCTTGGGTAAAATCTGTTGATAACCCAAATCAGCATTTCAGTAGCAAATGCAATGCAAAAATCTTGAAACAATAGTGTCTAAAGGAAAATGAATGTGGTTTTCAATGTCATCCTGGTTGAAAACACACACACCAACGTGCTGTATTTTTATCTTGGTAATTCTAAGAATTATTTGATTGAAGAGGATCAGATATTCAACATGTGCTTCTTATCTCATGTTTGGTTAGTGATGAAGAAACATTTTTAGTCATGGAAACAAGTGAATAGCATAACTATTTTAGATTTGAAGTCTCCTCCTTTATCTGATAGAAAAAAAACCAAACCCAAGCATAAAAATACTAATTTTCATTTGAGATGTTTTGCAAAAGTGAATTCGAGATGTCCTACTTTCTATTTTCAGCCAAGGGATTTCATTTAACGTATAAGACTTGAGCTCCTTGTGTTTGAAAGAGATAATTTCATTAGGTGAAGTAAATTTTGAAATGCTGTTTGTAAAGCTTTGCAAACACTGAAGACACTATATACGGAGAGTAGTTATTTTAAGTCTCTTTAGGTAACAAGCTCAGCTGACTTTTATTTGACAGACCTTGGCTCAGACTGTAATGTTATTCCAGGTTTACTTGACTTGGCCCGTGCCAAACTGTGCAGAAGGATGTCCTGGTTCATGGATCAAAGATGGTTACTGCGATAAAGCCTGTAATAACTCGGCTTGTGATTGGGATGGAGGTGATTGCATTGGTAAGATAACAATGTTAATTTAGAAACAAATATGTATAACCTTTTTTTTTTTTGGTTCAATTCTGTGATTTATGTTTCTCCTGTAACTAAAAAAACAAAAAAAGCCTTCAATAACAGGGGAAAAAATAGTCATCATAAATATTAAAAATAAATAAACCCTGTATGCTAAAAGATGCAAGCATACTCTGAGTAGATTTTGTAGCTTCTCTGATTCTGATCTGTGTTCCACTGCTTTTCCATTTTTGGATCTGTTTCCAGGCCTTGAAACTCCTTAACACTATCTGGAAGTGAACACACTGGGGTCACTTTGATTACAAGGTTCTTTTCTACCTCTTTTCCTATCAAACGCTTATATATAGATTTATTTTAACCCTTATGAAGCTAGAGGATGAGCCTCTCTCTCTTCCCTTCTACCCCCCAAAAAAAAAACCACCAGGATTGTGGCATGCTGGAACAGTGAGTGAATCGTTTGACATGAAAGCAATCAGAAGTCTTAAGTTCATTGTGAAGCTGCACCTAAATTCAGTTTTCAGCACTTTATGAAGCTTCTGTGTTGAGGAAGCGATGCACTGCTGTGGGGAACTGCAGAGCCAAGAATGAAAGCAGAAGCGAATCAGTTTTCTGCCTACATTTTTGCAGCTAATATAAAATACGCTGCTGGTTTTGTAGCAGTTTTCAGTTGGTTTGTGAAATTCTACAGTTAGATTTTTTTTATACACTATTTTAGAATTATACTATATTTTACTATTATACACTAGTGCATAGAGAGCTAGATAATTGCCTTGTTTAATTTTTGTCGATAAATTCTGCTGACTTTTCAATCCAACATTAACACTACATGTTAAATTGTGCCTTTCCTCAGAAATGAGGATTTCAAATGATTGTTCTTTGTAATTTTTCTTTTTTCTCTTTAGGTAACAGTGGGGGCAGTCGCTACGTTGCTGGTGGTGGTGCAGTGGGAGGTATAGGGAATGGACCACCGTGGCAGTTTGGTGCAGGAATAAGTGGTGTTTCGTACTGTAACCAAGGTTGTGCAAATTCCTGGCTAGCAGATAAATTCTGTGATCAGGCCTGCAATGTCCTCTCCTGTGGATTTGATGCTGGTGACTGTGGACAAGGTACACAAAATACATACCCGATAAATTTTCTGTTGAATTTCTCTTGATTTGCATTAGCTTTTTTGGTTCCTTACGCTCCAATAGTTTTAAGTGCCTAGTAGTGTCATGGAAAAGCTGTGATCAGCTGAAGGTAAAAATCAGGCACTTCCTGTATTCCACTACTCCAAACTTTAATTGTTTTTTTTTATGCTATTTTCATTAATGAAATCAGTATTTACCAAGCATTGATAAGGTGCTTGATATCTTACGGAAGAGCAAGCATCAAAGCCATTACCTAAGAGGTTTACATTTAAAGTGCAGAAATTACATTTCAGCTATGCAAACCGTCTTTACCCAGATGAGAACTGCTGATTTGATTATGCTCGTAGTGGTTAAAAAAGGAAATTAAAGGACCTCTATGATGCTGAATGTGCTACTTAAAGCCTGACAAGCCTGATTGCACTCTTTCCAGAGGCTACCTGTGGGTTCTGCTGAGGAGTGATTTTCCTGCATGTCGTTTTTTCCTTGTGCACTGCTGGCTATGGAGGCTTTTATCATTTAATTGTGTTGTTCAAATGGAGTGAGCAACTGGATTCAAGATGGACTTCTGAATCCTATTGTATTTAAACCATGTGCCATGCTGCGGAGCATGGGGCAGGCCGTATCAATAATGGATGCATGACATTGTCGTGGCTTCTCTGTGGGAGCGAGAAGTTCATTTCAACCTGACTCACTTTATAAGTTCCAAATCAAGATCCAGTGTAGTAGTGAAATGCAACTTGTGTAATGTGAGTCTATTGAAATGTGACAAAAATGTCATATGAGTATGTTACTTACAACTGATACTTAATTTTTAGTGAGTTGCGGTAATAAGCCAACTAAGCTATTTATGTAGAAGTGATTTTTAGAATTATAGCGATTTTTTTTTTTCTTTTTAGAATTACCACTGGAATTAATGTCAAGTTTATAATTCTGTTCTAGTAAACGATTATTAAAGATTAGTAAGAAATCAGAAGCTGCAGTAAGTGTTCTTTCACAAAGCGGTCTCGCTGCTGGGTATACTGCACCTAAAAAAGATTGGTGGAAGAAAAGTCTCACGACAAATTGGCAGTTTTTTTTTTCTTCCAGATCACTTTGAAGAAATGTACAAGGTGACACTTCAGCTAAATCAGACCTACTACATTGTTCCAAAAGGTGAATGCCTGCCTTATTTTAGCTTCAGTGAAATAGCCAAGAAAGGAATTGAGGGTTCATATAGCGATAATCCAATTATCCGACACGCTTCAGTTGCTAATAAATGGAAGACCATCCACCTCATAATGCACAGTGGCATGAATACAACTGTGATCTATTTTAATCTTACATTTCTAAATAAAAACGATGAAGAGTTTAAAATGCAAGTAGCTGTTGAAGTTGATACTAGAGAGGAACCAAAACTGAACACAACTTCAACGCAAAAATCCGACTCTGATATTAAAACTACAACAATACCAGAAGCTGAGATGATATTTGAAGATATTCCTGAAGAAAAACGCTTTCCAAGAGTTAAGAGACATCGAAATGGCACAGAAAATATTCCCCATGAAGAGGTAATAATACCTTCAGTAAATCTGTCTCTCCTTCCTGAAAATGTTCAAGTAGCACTGCAGAACCTGGACTTTAAACTAGCAAATGGTGATATCACTCAGAAGGGATTTAACCTATCCAAGGCTGCTCTCCTGAGACCTTTTCAGTTATTAACTACAGTAAAGAAGATCACGGGTCTGGAAAAGAATGGTGTGCATTACAGTTCACAAGATCAGAAGAATCTAACCAGTTGGCAGAAGCCTGATGAAGATACAAACAATAGCAAAACAGAAAAAACAAAAGCAAATGAAGAATTTCTATCAAGGCTTACAGGAACAAAAGAGACTGATGTGATGTTGATCACAAATAAACCAATTTCTAGAATAAAGCCTAAATCTACACATCCAGCCCAGAGCATGGGAAATGAAAATGTCTCTAAAGATAAAGTATTGAATTCACTTATATTAAGGGGAACCCAGAAATCAAAGAATACTGCAAAGTTAGAAGCTGGAGAAGATACAGAGGGGATGGAAGGAAGAAAAGGGCATGTACAGTTGGATACAAATATAAGAGAAGACCTAGTGGGAAGAAAATTGCAGTCTTATGCAGGAAATTACCAAGGCTTTTTGCCATGGGAGAAAAAGAAGTATTTCCAGGACCTTCTTGATGTGAGTATCTTAACATCACTGCAGTCTTAGTTAAGACAGTGGGATAAACCACAACAACAGTGTATTAGAATAGTTGCATTGTTCTGCATTCTGTTAATACAATTTGTAAATTTAGAATGTGACTTTGCTTTTGATGGACATACCAAGATTTTTTGAAAGCTGAGTCTTCCTGTAAAATCTTATTTGTTTATTATTTGGACCTCTCTTAGGTGGTAAAAGTTGAACAGCCATTTCTGTTCTTTTTCTACTGTGGGATTTTAAAGTCAGGTTCACTTTTTCTTCCACTGTATGTTGATGCAGTGATATTATTTGGACACACAGTACTCCAAAGGAATGTTAGATATTTTTTTGTTATGCAAATGTGGATCCAGTCTGTAAAAGTATTCATATATAGAATGGTAGGAAGTTGAGTTCTAAAAGTTAAATTGAAAGTCTACCGACAACAATGAATATCCAGACTGTGTCAAGAAAACATGTAGGAAACTTCCAACCAAGGCATTTTGCAGTTTTTAAAACCTCTACAAGAGAAGATAGAGACTGTGCTTTGCAGTAACTGCTGTGCTCTAGTCCAAATCGCAAGGTCATATGTTTCTAAAAGTACCTCTTTCTGTTCATCTAGGATTGGATTTTGCATGAGAAATCTCTTATATTTGTGAGATCTCAACTACCAAAAGTGGAAAAAAATAAAAGGGCAATATTACAAATTTCTGATAGCAAGAAGAGACTGCAGTGTGTATGTCAGAAGAGGTCTCAGAAGAAATAATGAATAATAACCCCTCTTAAATATTAACCACTTTTCTTCAGAGCACAGCAATCTTAAAAAAGAAGTTATCTTCCGTTTCTTTTTATTTTTAAAGAGACATCAAAATAACATGAAGAGGCACATTCAAAGCTTCTCTTTTCATTCTCACCTCTTAAAAAAAGAACCAGCACCTGCCTGAAATGTCAGTTTTCCTATGCGTTTTATGCTTTTTGATGTTTATTGATAATGTAACTTTAATGTATGCTTATCTTGCTTTTTAGGAGGAAGAGTCGTTACTCAAAGAAATGTCATACTTTACTGATGGTAGACATCTTGGAAGGCAACTGAAAGATACATTTGCTGATTCCCTTCGATATGTAAATAAGCTTTTAAACAGTAAATTTGGATTTACATCTCGGAAAGTCCCTGCTCATATGCCTCACATGATTGACCGCACTGTTATGCAAGAGCTACAGGACATGTGAGTATGTCTTTCACTGGAGTTGCATGTAACTAGACAATTCTGTATTTCAGTTAATGCTTTCTTATAACTATTTTTAATGTGTTGATAGCTGTTCACTAAAATCATCTTTTGAAAAGGGAAGTAGGGAACTTATTACAACATGCTATTTCTGCTAAAATAAGGAGACTTTTGAGGACCTTTTAAACATTTTAGATGAGAATTTGTTTTCAGATAAACAATGTTTTACTAGAAACCAGAGTATTAACTTACATTTTTATGTAGGTTCCCTGAGGAGTTTGACAAGACCTCATTTCACAAAGTGCGGCACTCAGAAGATATGCAGTTTGCTTTTTCATATTTCTACTATCTTATGAGTGCAGTTCAGCCACTGAATGTTTCTCAGATCTTTGATGAGGTTGATACGGACCAGTCAGGCATTCTGTCTGACCGAGAGATTCGCACGTTGGCCACAAGAATCCATGAACTACCATTAAGTTTGCAGGTACTTTCCTCAGTAATAACTTTTAGAGTAACTTAATTTCTGATATCCAAAACTGTTACAATAAAATGAATAAAATCTTCACTAATCCTCTCTTTAACATCTGTAATATCTGGCAATTCTTAAATTTTAGCTGGAGAATATAAAATTTTCTATTTCTTTATGGACCATTCTTCTGTGGACTCAACAATTGAGTTGAGTTCTAGCAGCATCAGAAAAACTGACCACTGTATCCTGAGTACAAGGAAGTGAGTAGTATGAATTTGTAAGGAAAATGTTCACTGGTAAAGCATGGCGTGAGGTGTGGGATTCTGTTGTGCTTATTCTTGTTCTTGCACATAGTTTAAATAAATTAAGATTCTTGACTGTAGAACTTGTACCCTAAAGAAGAACGTGAGGAAAGGGGCAGCAAAGAAGTGGTGTTACTAGTGAATGCTATGACCAAACTGGTTAGAAAAGAGACATATAGTCATCTTCTCATGTTCTTAGATTCAGCTGATAGAGAGTGGTGAACCCCTTCTGCTTTACTGAGAGGAATCATAGCACATACCAGTAAAATAACGTTCTTGAAATGGCATGCAAAATTATTGGCATAGCTGTACCGCATCTCTGCTTCAATGTATTCCAGTCCTGTACCTTAGTCAGAAAATCTTCCTTTCAGTTCTTTTTTTGTTTGTTTGCTTTATGTGGGATTTAAAATGCCACCCTTGTTTTGGGAATTCTCTGCTCACCTATACATCATCACTAAAGGTGTGTTGTGGTCTCAGTTCAACCAAGCATTTGCTTCGCTTACAGCATATGGGGAGTCCCATTGACTTTAGTAGCTATTGAACTGGGGTTCAGTGTGCTAAGCTGTTGGGTTTTTTTCCATAGTAGTATGGAAACATTTTTTGTATATAAACATTAAATATGTGCATCCTAGATTTTAGGACTGTCACAATGAGAAAGCAATATTATCTCTTTTTTCCTCTTTCATTTCTGATAGGACTTGACAGGTCTAGAACAAATGTTAATCAATTGTTCGAAATCTCTTCCTGCCAACATCACTCAGATCCATGTTATTCCACCGACTCAGGAAGCATATTATGATCCCAATCTGGTAAGGAATGTTGGTCCTAAAAGTTGGTTGGTTTCTCTCCTGAGTATGTGGTTACTGTGCTTGAAATGTTGATGTGATTTCTAGAAAAAGCGTTCACAAAAATTTCTAATTGTGTGTTTTAAATATTTAAATATGAAAATTCTACAGTGTACTTCCTAGCTTTTAAAGCTATTGAAGTTTCCTTCAAAAACAGAAAATCTGTGCTTTAGAATTTTATTAAATAATGGGATTTAAAAAGTCATCCTTGTAAAGAAAATTCAATATTCTGAACTACAAAGACAGTATGTGTGATACTTTCCTGACTAGAACTTTCTGGTAAGTCTGCTTGGATGATCTTCTATGTATTTAAAAATCAGATTAATCATCTTCAGAGCCATCCTTCCTAATTCAAAGGCTTCTGAGTAACTCCTTTTAACCTTTAAAGATTGAAGGCTTTAAATACAATATATTCCGTAAGGATTTATGCCTTTAGTTTCTATTTTGGTTATACAATTCTCTTTGAAATTTATGGGAATTTAGGAGTCTAGAGTATTTAGATCTGGCATTTATATCTACATTTCTTTTGCGGTGAGAATTCAATTTCTGCCTTGGTCCATGCTTTTGAAAAACATGTATGCATGAAGTTTGCTAAATTCATGACCTGGTGTTTTATAGGTTAAAACCAATTTTGTCTCAGAGCTAAAATGATGTTGAGTATAGGTCAGGAGCTGCTGGGTAGAGGAAGACTGTTGTTCATCCCCAACATATGCAGTTTGCAGACTTCTGTGAAGTATAGTGCAACTTTCTAGAATGCATCCCTAGTAATAGACTTTATAAATATTTCAGTAACCTATAAACTAAACCGTATTTTCTTCCAGCCTCCGGTGACTAAAAACCTAGTGACTAATTGCAAACCTGTGACTGACAGAATTCGTAAGGCATACAAAGACAAAAACAAATATAGGTATGTTATGGCTCTGTAGAAGTCAATACTAGCTTTTGTAGAATAATAATAAGAGGAATAAATGCATAAAGTCCAAAGATTGTGTATTTAAATAAAGTGAGCCAACGCTTGTTAAGTGGCATAGAAGAAACATAGTGATAACTGCTTATAATTAATTATTTTGCTGAATGATGTTTGTTTTTCCATAGTTTTAGTAGACAAAAGATTTTCATTATACATTTTGGCCCAGATTCCAACTTGTAGTACTTCAGTTAGAAGCTGGAGCATCTATAGACAGCTACATAAATTGACAATATACAATCAGTGTGGGTAATTCGAGCAGCAGAGAAAGGTCGACAGAGACTTTCCTGTGCTTAGAAATTCTGTGTTGTAAATCTGCTTTATTTTCTACTGAAGCTTTAAAATAAATAAATAAATATCTGTAACCATCTTGCCCTTTCCTGCAAGGAGGGGGAGTGACAGTTAAGGGAAGAAAAACAAAACAGAACAAAAAGTAATTTCTGTCCCCTTTCGGAAAAAGCTGGCCAAACCCTGAATTAGGTTTGTTTGAATAACTGTACTTGAGCAGACCTGCCTGAAATTTAGGACCTGTAAGATCTTTGCTCTTTGAAACCTGAAAACCAATGATGGGATCATGAGAACATTTGCTGGCATGGAGCTCGTAGACCTCTCGTGTCCATTGCCTTTCCAGCAGTGCTGGGACTCTTCTTGCAGCATGAAGTTGCGCCGGGAGTGGTGACAAAGTCACATAATTCTGTATAAATAGGAAGGCTACATGTGCTGCTTAGAGCAGCGTTTGCATATTGTTACGCACTCATTCATAGTACCTCAAGCTGTGTTGCGTGCTCTATACATAAGTGGACAGAAATTCAATGTCACATTTTAATGAAGACTGGACAGTTTGTTTAGAAATTAGTTGTAGAACTATGAGTACTTACTGAACCTGATTTTAAGCTGTTTTAAATAATGTATAAATATTTTAACAATAAGGTTTGAAATCATGGGAGAAGAGGAAATTGCCTTCAAAATGATTCGCACAAATGTGTCTCATGTAGTTGGTCAGCTGGATGACATACGGAAAAATCCCAGGTATATCCTCTTCCTTTATTTGTACAGTAGAGGTCATTTCTGTTATTATATATCTAAAAGATTTGAAGTCAGAAGTACTTCAACAATGTTTGAAGCTTTCATTTTTGCAATTCTAGAGTTTATGCAGTGTATATTGCAGAAATTTTTATGTTAAGGGGAAGAACATTTTGATCTGCTTTATGTAGCAATTTTTAAAATATAATTTAGGTGTCTTATTGCAGCAAAATCTGTTTTGCATATCTGCTATGCTTTCATGCTCTGTTATGACATAGCAAGAGGTATTAAACATTTTCCTGATATTTGGTGAGAAGTGGTCCAGAGCAGGAGGTTAGTCCTTTGCTTCTCTACACTGTGGTGATGTAGATCACTGTAGTGATTTAGACGCCCAAATCTGAGAGCAGATTTCACAGTGCAGCTTCTGCATTCCTGGGGCTAATGAGCTGCCAGTTTGAGGAAGCCTGCCTGGGACAGACACAGTGTGGACATCTAATTGGGATAACCTGATACTTTGCATAGGATTACTATAGCCAGCTATGCTTTGAAGGGGGAGGCGTATTTTGTTTTCCTCAGATGTGGCAATTCAGTTCCTTGCATGGAGTTGTCTAAAGCAGGGTTACTGATTATGCTATATTCCTCAGACTGTAATGAAAAGCACTAATGCCCTCTGTAGGCAAATTGGTATGCTCTAGAGTTCTCCTCAAATCCAACTTCACGTAACAAGCATGAACTTTGCTCCCCTCTCTGGGAGGGCACACTGTGCTATAGAAAATGCTGCTGACAGAACCACTTCTTCACAACGGTTAGCAATTGCAGAGTCATCAGATATAATTTTACCCTCTGGGGAAAATGTAAGGTCTTGTATCTCACAATATAAATAAGGCACATGAATTTGCCCATATGTGGGAAAGAGAGTTTTTGTCATCATGCACCAGATGAGAATAGCCAAGGGTACATAGCAGCCTAGCAAACTAGCTGCTGCTTTAGCTTGTAATTTTCAGTAACATATGTGCTTGGGTATTTCTTGTATGAGAAGTAACTCTCTGCAGAACACATTATTGGTAGCATGCTTATTTGGTCGTGGTGATTTCCACAAGAATACTTTTCCTGCAGTTTGTATTTTGGCTGATTGTATGAGTTAAGTTTGGGTTGTGTGATTCAGGTCACGTTATTTTTATAGTTTCCTCAATAACCAAAAACCTGAGGACCAGCCTTTCCCTTTTCCTGTACAGTCTTCTAATATTTTTTTGTTGAGCTTCCCTAAAGAATGTAATGTATATAGTAAAATATGAGTAACTTAGTAGATTTTATATCCATTAGAGGATGTAAATATATTATTTAAGATAACTTACTCATGGTAACTGTATGCTAAAACTATAAAACAACTATCAAGATCATAATCCTTCTGATCTGCTGTCTACATCCAGTGTTAGGCTTTGAGGTGATGCATGTTAGTGCCCATTAGATGGCAACATTAATATAAGTAGAAGAGGGAGAGTTTAGCTCATTAATGGATTCCTCAGAGGTTTTGACTCAGTGTCAGCCTTGATGCACTCTGAACTACATTCAATATAATTTAAAATAATGCAGCAATAAAGAAGATAGTTATCAGCATCGAATAGAACAGTTTAGTTTTAAAAGCATACTGTACCAATTTGGTTTAAAAGGTTTATGTTCTTTGGCTTTGTCAAATTATGAAAAGAAATATTCTAACAATGCATTTTTCTTCTCTAGAAAATTCGTTTGCTTAAATGACAATATTGATCACAATCATAAGGATGCTCAGACAGTGAAAGCAGTGCTTAGGGATTTTTATGAATCAATGTTTCCTATACCTTCTCAATTTGAACTGCCAAGAGAATATCGGAATCGTTTCCTTCACATGCATGAACTTCAGGAATGGTATGTTACACGGATTGTCTTCGTGTCAGTGCAATGTGCTAGCATATTGGTACAAGCCCATTTTTTTTTTCCCAGCGTTGTTGTGATGAAGTTAACAGTGAAGGTGAAATGGGAAGGTTTAACTGAATTAAAACTTGAGATGTGCAGGATTTGGATTTTGGCTGGACTCTTCTCTGCAATGTGTGGTGATAGGACGAGGGGAAGTGACCACAAAATGAAGCATAGGAAGTTCAGCACAAATGGGCATGGGAACTTCTTCACAGAGCAGTGACGGAGCACTGGCACAGGCTGCACAGAGAGGTGGTGGAGTCTCCTTCTGTGGAGATGTTCCAGGCCCGCCTGGATGCCTACCTGTGCAACCTGGGCTAGGGAGCTGCTTTGGCAGGGGGGTTGGACTCAGTGATCTCTAGAGGTCCCTTCCAACCCCTACAATTCTGTGATTACTTGGAGTCATTAATGTGTCACTGATTTTCCACAAGTTATTTCAAATGAACAGGTTTTTTTAATTAAAAAATCAAGAATTGTGTATTCTTTAAATATGTAAAAAAAAAAATAGAACTGTTTAGAATGTGCATTGCACAGAGGTAATATAAATTCCTCTATCATTTCTCACCAAGTGACTTTTTAAAAATGTTAAAGTAATTTAAAGATGTTTAATTATCATCAGAGAAGATACATGTGCTTCTTTCATATTTTTATAGAATGTGTGAAATATTAATGTGCTTTTCCACTTTCCATGTTACAAATGATATTTAATTTAGAAATTGAGAAAGTTGATTTGAGAATGTAAACAAAAAGTCAGCAGGTTTGGTGATTAAAAAATGAGACAAGAAGAGCAGTAAAATAGTTTTGTTGCTGATCAACAAGTTACGAGAAGTATCTCCTGATGAGGAAGGATAAAGTATTAGAGAAGTACTGCATGTGACAAGAATTGGGTGTGGACTGTAGTGCTACAAGCCCTATTGTAGCAGTTGCAGAAGGAGTGGGGGCAAACTGCATTCAGCAGTTAGCTGTACAAACTAGGGCTGGAGCAGTATAAATTTTCTTGGTACTGTTTTTGAGGACAACCACCACCAGGACTGTTATCTTCAGAAGAAGACTTTTTATGTTTTTTGTGGTTAAAATAAATTTCTACTGGAATGGTGTAAAGCATGCTGAAGTGCTGGTAGAAATCCTGTTTTCAGCTTCAGAGGAGTTTTCTACCTTTATCTTACATGGTAATAATTTTTGGTTTAGGAACCAATGTAACTAAAGAAGGCTAACAGTAGTTTCAATATTAAGTTGAAACCAAAGAAAGTAAAGAAAATGCAGAACTTGAGCTGTATCCAGTACATAAGCATTTTGCTTTTTATGATACAAGTTAATGGATGAATTACAAAAACATTTTATATTCTTTGCCTGTTTCATAGAAACCCTTTAAAGTTTATATCTGATCTATAATACGTGAAACTCTTTTCATCTTTCTGCAGGAGAGCATATAGAGACAAGCTCAAATTCTGGACCCACTGTGTTCTAGTAACACTTATTGTATTTACAGTCATCTCATTTTTTGCTGAACAGGTAAAAATTATATCTTATCAAATCTATAATGTTTAATGCATTTCTATACCTTCAGGGTACTGTAAGATTTTTTTTAATAGAATAGCTAGAATTTTTATTAGTAAATGATGTGCAAACTGAGACTAGGTTGCTTCAGTGTTTAAGCTGTTGTGTTGAGATTCTTAGAAGTATGACTGCACTTGGGGGGAATGAGAATTGTGTTTTCTTTTTGGGCATCTTACGATGGTCAAGTACATCAGAATGTGCTAAATTTGGAAATTCAAAATCAGTAGTTGTTTCTGAGAACCTTGGTCTATTAAAAAGTATTGTTTAAATTGCAAAGTTACTAAGAAGAAAACTTGAGTAATAGAAATACTTTAGTCCTGGGGAGATCTTAAGGGATTTTAGGGGCCTAATCCAAATCTCATCTTTTGAGTCAGACATGAAGGAAAAAAAACCCTCCCATTCTGCAAGCATAAAATGGTTTTCTTGAACATCATTAACCCTGCTATACAAAGAGGGAGTCAATGGAACAAATCATATGGGTAATTCTTTGCAGGTTGGGGCCTTAAGTAACCCTTTCCGTGGTCTGATGAAGAGGGTGTAATTCTTGAAAGGTTGGCTTTTGAAATTTTTATTTCCCTCTATCTGTAACTTTTGCATGAATCTTTCCCTTAATTTTCAGCCTTCTGTATACATTGAAAACTCACCCTGAATTAGTAACTATTTTGGAAGGGAGTATTCAACTCAGTAGAACAGCTAGGTATGTAAATACCATCAGCTTTGTGTTCATCTTCTAGAAACTGAGTGTAGCGTATTTTATATTTAATTATGTAAATTAACTAATAATCAGAGTATAGGTATACTGTGTTTTTTCACTTTCTGCTTGTATTCTGATTATTGATAAATGTGTATGTATAATGGATGTGTTTGAGTAAATAACTCTTTCTTCCAGTGCAGTGGGAAAAAAAAAAGTCACTATTCACTGAATAACCGTGGATGATAAAGATTCTGTGGTTTCTAGGATGAAAGACTAACCAGCTGTGTACTTCTATCCTAGATGGGAACTAAATACTGTATTTTCTTTTCCTCTTCTCAGCTAATCACACTTAAACGAAAGATTTTTCCAAGAAGAAGGATCCAAAAGGAAGATGGTCATGAACGAATCAAAGTATAGAAGAGCTTTATTTTGGAGATCAGGCTACCTCAAGATGTGATAAGCATTTAAAATCTCTCTCTCATAAGTGTCTCTTACGGTTTGATATTTAACTGAATTTATATGAAGAAAAAAATTATGCATCTACATTTATAACGTCTGCAGTACTCAGTGATATACAAACTGCTGAAACTGTGACAGAAAGCTAAACAAAAATGGCAGGAAACCTGTATGTAGACAGGTTTCAACTGATCTTACTTTACAAATGTTGGTTCATGGCCATGCTATCCTTTTTTATAAAAAGGGTTACCTAAAGAAATGTAGCTGCATTTATTGCAGTGGATGTTGCCAACTACATTTAATGTTGGAAGGCGGAGTTGTTTGGGATTAACTTATGAGGTCCTTGATCTTGCATTCCGAAAGATTTCCACAGATTTCTGTCACTGCTTTATTATTATTATTTTTTCTCCAGCCCTATGGGAATTATGTAATTTGCCATTTACCATTGGTCTGCATTTAAGGATGTTGGCATTTCTTAAAGCACAGTGACAATTCGCTTCCCCCTATCTGTAGTATTAATTGGAATTTCAAAGAAATGCATGCTAATAAAAATACACAGTAACAGAACAGGTAATGATTATTTTAAAGTTTCTTTTTATTTTATCTGGTGTATTATATTCCAAAGAATACGGTGGATGTTATCTCTTGATTACAAAGAAAAGGTTGTAATCAAATGAGAGTGATTAAGTTATATGATTTTAAAAGCACTGTAAATATAACAACAAAAGTGCCTCTATCTGAATGGGTAACAAACTGCTTTAATGTAGCAATGTGTGGGAGCAATGTTTCACTTCATAAAACAATATTTATACTGACAAATGAAGCTTTTTTTTCTGAATTTCACAGGACTTGGCCCTGTATTTGTCTGAGACATCAGACAAGTATGATTTTCTGTTTGGGGGAGGGGGGGCAAGGATACTCTGTTTTCAGGCAGAAATTTCTGGTGGTGTATCTTCATTGTACTAGCAGTATTCAAAGAATGCTTTTTTTTTTTTGTAATCGGGTGTACAAAATGTATGTGCATATGTAATGTAAAATATTTGGTTTGCTTTGAAATCAACTAAAATGTGATGAAAAGCTTGTCTGCTTCTGTTTTGAGGTACAACAAACCTCGCTCATTTTGATAAAAACAGCCATTGACGCTTACAAATCCTTGTGGTATTTATTTTCTTAAACTTTCCAGCAGTAATAATGTTAGTATTATTTGATGGTACTCAGAGCACAATCAAACTTCGTGGGCTGCTGAAGTACAAACGCGAGCACACCACTGCCGGTTGCACGGCTCTGCGCATGCGGCTCTTGCCGTGCCTGCCGCCGTTCCCGCCTTCTGGCGATTGGGGTGGGGGGAGGGCCGCGCTGGCAGCAGGCGGACTGGGCAAGGGAGGGCTGTGGGGCGAGGGGGTACGTTCCTTCCCGCCTGAGGTACGGAGTGAGGCGGTGGTGGGCGCTGAGCGCGGGAAGGAGGAGACAGGGTGGCAGGGTGGGACCGAGCACCCCGTCGGTCTTGGGGCTGTGAGCGGGAAGGAGATACCACTTTATTTCAGATTTTCTCATATCTTTGCAGGAAGAAAGAAAGGAGGTGAGTGACTCTGGAAAATAGTTGTTAAATGCACGTCTGTGGCTTGGGAATGTTGGAATCTGATAAAGCAAGGAGCTTTGTCGTGGGTATATGGGGCTGCAGTGTTTTATAGCATCTAGTGCTCTGTACGCTGGTATTTCAGTATGAAGAATAATGCCTGCATGCTTTGTGAAATGGATATAAGCTGCTGCCTTGCTCAAATCATGTTTTCAGCAGCTGCTGAAGTCACAGTGAGGTTTGGCAACTGTGCAATGGCCCTAAATTTTCTCTCATGTGAGGATCATTATAACACAGGAAGTTTCGGTCTTGGCAGTTAGCAACCAAAGCAGAGATCTTAATTTCTTCCAAGAAAACTTTAAGTTCTGAACATCTTGGGTTCACAACGTGTAGAGAAGCATCAGCCACTGAAGAGGCTGTGTCATCAGAGTGTTTTTTTTACTTGACAGCTTAGGGTCATTGTTTTCTTTATCCATGGGATATAAAAGTAAAATTTTCATAGGTATGAGCAGTTAATTAAAAGTAAATAAGTATATTATAGATAAGCAGCTATTTTCTGCTGCGTTTGTATATGATTTTAGTTATTGAAGTGCTAAGGAGAACTTATGTCCTTGCATTTAATGGTAACAACTATGCTCTTCTTTCTAAGTAGATACTTACCTCCATAAATTCTTTCAGAAATAATACGTAGCGCATATATATAAAAGTGAGAGCCACTAAAGAAAGAGTATTTGTGAAACCCGAATATGGGGGCTAAATCAGAAATGCATGAAATAAGAGACTTTATGGCTAGAAACAGTTCAAACAGCAAAAGTTGACCAGGGTCATTAAGAACTGTATGTGTTTATTTTTTTGCCCAGTGCGGAATGGGCTGTAGAGTCAAATTGTTCTTGAGCATTTATTATCTCTGTATTTTGTAGGATAGAATATCAGCACATCTCTTAGGGAAAGGGATATAAAATCTGATAAAATTATGAGAACTTAACAGGCAGGGACCTTACGAGCACTCTGTTACAGAGCATAATTTACTTCCTTGCCTTTCAGCATAAGAAGTATGATACCACTGTATGCTGTTGTTTTTCTAACCCTATTTTTGAAAACACTGTCAAGGTTAATCCTGTGGGTTACCTCAAAAATAAAAGTGTAACTGCGTGGATATCCTTACAGGTGGAGACAGAAGGGAGTGTGTAACAAGTCAAGGTAAACATGAAAACACATTTGTCTTCAAAATACTGCAGGAAAAGTTATGCTTTGATACTGTGCCTCAATAGGAAGAAAATCTCATTATGGCGCCATCAGGAAGAAAGCATTCAGGAAAAGCTGGTAAAGCAGCACAGGAAGAGCAAGCTAGATCTGCCTATGATTTTCAGGAGGAGGGAAAAGACCTGAGTGGATCAGAGGATGATATTAGAGAAGGTGCTTATCTGCTGATAACTGTTCTTTTTTTCTTAAAGTTAATAATGTTTCCAAGCCTGAGCAGATAGGGGGATATTATGGGTCACTGAATGGCTGAAAAAGCATGCTTCCTTGTGCTTGTGAGAGCTTTCTTCCCAGTGCATGGTTTGATTAGTAGGAGAAGAGAACACAATAGAGTAGCTGAGCATAGTGCCCTGTTGTGTCTTAAACTTACTGGTAATGTCTTTAATAAGGCTGGATTCTATTGCTGGGCTGTATATAATGCTGTGGGGTCAGGACAAAACAGAAAAGCTCTGCTTGCTTGTACAGAGAGCAGAGTTAAGATACAGGGCAGGGCTGGAGTCTCATGTTGACAGGTGTAAGAGTACTTTTTGAAGAATCCCAACAAAAATGAATAAAAGCCAGCCAAAGGATTGTCATTTAATTTTGAGGGGTTGTAACAAAGAGTGGTTTTAAAATACCATTTTCATTCTTCCAATGATTTTTTTTTGGCAAAGTTTGATGTGACTTCTGGATTTTGTCTTTTAGCAGTCATCTCTGGGTTTTGTTTCTCTCCCCCCCCACACACACCTTTTATCTGTCTAAACTAAATCCTTTATCATTTCTATAACACTGTAAATTGGCTGTGCAAATAACGAAACTTGCATCATGAGCATTCCCTGTGAGCTTTGCTGTGCTGCTTTCTGTGAAATATCTGACAAGTCTGACCAGTATGTTCTAAGCTTCAAATAGCAGTGGCCATCAGGTTTGTATTAGCTAGCATGTGGATCAGAATGAACATTTCTCCAACCCCTTGTATGAGTGGGTTTGCAAAACTTAGAATTGGGGAGCATCTTTTTGAGTTTTTATTTGTTTAGTCTGCCAACCTAATTTGTGTAAGAATAGCTGAGCAGCCTCACAACGTATACAGGTGTCTTGTTTTCAGGATAGCTTGTATGGCTGTATGGAATAATGCTCACTGTTTCAAAACAATCCATATTTTTAGGTATTCTTTCATAATCCTGCGTACTCTGTTTTTGTCATGAATTGGGTATAAAGTCATTGTGTAGTAGTGGACTGAGAAACTGGAGACCAGCACTGAGGAGCTCAAGGCAGTGCCAGCTCAAATCCAGACCTGTGGGATCCATTGCCATCTGCCAGCTCTTCACAGTCCAAGTTTTAGGAGCTGCTTGTGTAATGATGGGATGCATGTTCAAAGAAGTGACATTATGGCCCCACAAAATATAAAACATTTTTGTAAATCTTTTTGAAATTTGCATCAAGGCAAGACACCAGTAATGGACAAGCATGGCAAGAAAAGACCTTTGGTGGCTACTCATATGGTTCCAGATGATGTTGGGTAAGGTTTAGAATATATATTGCTTAAATACTTGTAAGTCCTTAAAATCTTTTCTTTTTTCCCTAAACTACAAGTGATTTTTTTTTGTAAGTCATTATTACATTTTTCCCCTCTGATCTCAGTTGCTTGAAGATATTAACAGTATTGAAAACTGATCTGAATAAGGCATGAAAAATATTTTTGATAAATAGAGTGGAATTCAGAATGTATTGGCCAAACAAATATAATGCAAAAGTATGTGTTCCAAAAACTTTTATGGAGATTAAAGCTGTTGAGAGAAAAAAAATTTCAACCTCCCCAAAGCAGAATGCTATCCTGTGGAAAAATTGAGATATAAAAAAGGATAAATACACAGTAAATGTTTTCTTGTCAGCTGTTGTGTCACTGCTTTAAACACTGGCGGTAGCATCTTCAATGCTATAAAAACAACCCTGAAATCATTATATTTGATGGATACGCAGTGGTTTTTTTTATTTCATTTTATTTATTATTTTTTTTATTTCAGTTATGTTAACTTGAATGAAATTGTTCTTATTTGATACTCTGCGTACCTTTTTCTTTGTGGGATTAATGTTATTTACCACCCTCTCTCACTTAGGACCCTTTACATGCCTAATGCCTCTTTATTGGGAAGTTGATGGTAGTAATTTTTTCATCAAGTCTGAGACTAAGTCTAGTCTAAAAGATCTTTTGCAGGAGGGGAAAGAGGAGTAAGTCTTATTTTTTTTGTCTTTTGGACCAGTAGCAGCGCTATCACTGCTTACAAGTAACAGGCATGCAATAAAATTAGTTTTAGGCATTTACATCAGGTCATATTCAAAAGTCAGAAAATACTCAAAAATCATAAACTATTTTGTAGGGGTGAAGTACAGAATATGCTGGAAAGATTTGGAGGTAAGTACACTTATATCCTAACAAATTGAAAAGTAATTCATTCTTAAGTTACAGAATTGGCAGTAGTTCATTACTGTAAAATAACTTCAGAGATTGGGATAAAATGGCTGGTGTTTGTAGTATTAACTACAGACAGTTTTCAGATGAAAACTAATACGTAATACATTAGAGCAGATGGATAGAAGAGGAAGAGAAGGGCACAGGTGCATATAAAGAAAAGTATTGGTGTAGACTCCACTATGAATGAAAAGGGCAAAGATGCATGAGTACTTTTGATCAGTTCTCACTTTAAGGGGTGGATGAGGCAGTGATTATATCACAGAGAGATTGTACCACGTGAATTAAAAATCTATTGCCCTTACTCGGTTTTTTGTTAACAAGAAACAGGCCATTGCAAGACAGGAGTGAGGAAATTAAGGGCATCTAAATATGAGACAAGCAAATAGAAAAAGTAATTCAAGGTAACAACTGTAGATTGTAGCTGTGATGAGATGGAGCTAGAGAGTAGTCTGTACTCTGCACCTGCAAAAATCTAGAGACCTGGGAATCTGTAGAAAGGAGAATTTCAGCAGCCAGGAAGAAGAGTAAGAAGTTTCTAGCACAGCCAAAGTGAGGGTAAGTCATGTTGGTCACGTAATGAGGAAGGATTTGTTTATGTTGCCTTTGTGGATTTAATTAAGTCATAATCAAGTTAAATCCTCAGATGGTTTTACGTAACATTCAGAATGATGAGCTGAATTCCAGACAACCGACAGCTTTGAGAAAAAGCACATCTCACTTGCAATGTATTTATTCATACGCATCACAAATAATCTAAGAAACCATTAAGAAGGGAAAATACTGTAATGCCAGCATTACTCAGTATCCAGATGATACTTAAATGTATGTGTTAAAAAGTAAGGTACATAGTCAGCCTATGCAAATCTTAAGGGGATAGGGTTTAAAGAATTCTTTGATTCAGGAATTAAGATTTCTTTTTTTTTTTTTTTTTGCAGTTAATGTACATATTAATATCCTATTTTGAATCTAGCAGTAGACAAGAGGGGGATTTCAGTGTTTAATATTAAAAGCTAAGATTGCTTGTTACTCAGGACTTCAAAAATGGAAGGAAAATAAATGGATCAGAGAGGAAGTTTTCTGATCAAATGTAATAGGGTTGGCAGTAGCAGGGACAGATGCCTCAGCAAATTAGAGATGTTTTCTGAAGGTTACAGCAGGAAGGAAAAGCAATTGCTTTAAATATTAACCTTAAGCTACTTGTGACTTAGATCTCAAAATGTAAATTTAAATGAAATGGACATAGAAACTTACTTTAACCTCAATACTTCTTAGAATGTACTTAAGGAGTCCTTCTGATGTAGTAATTTGTCATTCATTCATTCAATATGTTGATAGTGGTGATAATCCCACACTACTCTTATTTCTTAGGCAATTTGCTTGGATATTACTCTTAAAACATTTGGGCTAGTGTTCTTTCTAGAGATAAATTTAAAAAGCATTAGCCTAGCTAAATTAGTTGAAGGCCTGGAAGTGCTAAACTAATTGTGTAGTGAAATAAACGAGCAAAGGGGGCAATGTCCGGTTGCTACTCCAGAGGGCCTGGTGTAAGGTAGGGTCTATGAGGGGAATAGGGCAGCAGCTCTCATACCAGTGCCAACAGCAGGTGCAGAAGATTTCTAATGCAGCAGACATGAGCCCAGATCATGTGAGCTTCTTTCTGTTAGAGCACACCTCATTTGCTTTTCCAAAGCATAAGGTCATCAGCATCTTTAATAAAATGTGCTGTGTGTCCAGGTACGCCTAACTTGTAACTATTCTTTGATTCCAGCTGATATTAACAAAGCTCTCTTAGCCAAGAGGAAAAGATTAGAAATGTATACAAAAGCCTCGCTCAAAACCAGCAACCAGAAGATTGAACATGTTTGGAAAACACAGCAGGAGCAGAGGTAACATTTACCCTTGGTTTTGAAACCTGTGATGTCTGATACTAGAAACAGCAAATGGAAAAAAAGACATACAAACTGCAAGACTTGCAGCTGTCTTTTTGTTTTTGTATGTTTGAAACTTACGTTAGCCAAATGTTGTTTAAGCAGAAAGACTAAACAGTGAAGTAAACAATGAGCTGATGATTTTTTTCACTGTAAATTTGTTAAAGCCCAGATCTGTAATTTGGTTAAAACAGTAAATCTCTGAAATGCTGACATTCTGCTAAGAAGAAATTGTTTGTTTTGTTTGTTTTAATCTGAGTTTTGTCTATCAGTGCTGTCACCCTGTATGCATAAAAGTGCTTATGTGTTTTTTGGTGGTTTTTTTTGTTCTGAAAAAATACAGCATTCAGTTAGGAATAGATTCAGAATAGCCTTCTTTTTTAAACTCTGTGCTATCTTCTATTCCATGCATGTAGAACCTTATCTTTCCTTGTAATTCTTCAAAGCACTTGTAATACTTAACAGCCGGTGTCTGTTTATAGGCAGAAGCTCAATCATGAGTTCTCCCAGCAGTTCCTGACTGTATTTCAGCAGTGGGATGTAGATGTGCAGAAAGCAGAGGAACAGGAAGAAAAACTAGCGGTGCGTTTCCAGCATGGGATGTGTTTCACAGTGTGTTATTCACAAGGAGACACTCAATATCACGGTTTCAAGTGTGACAGGACAGGGGCACCCCTTTCTCCTCTTTTGGGGAAAGAAAAATGACTCAATTAAGATAAGGAGAGAGAACAAATTTACTACAAATGGTAAAAGAATGTAAGATAATGATAAGAAGGAGAGTTACAATTAAATCTCTCAAATGGGAGAGAGAGGAAGGCTATAACAGCGTGGCTCCTTCTGGCAGCCACCTCACCCCCATCACCCAGAATTGTAGATGATGTGGAGGCCCTTGGGAAATGTACTACATCTTCCTTTTGGAGAATCAGAACCCATGTGAGACTGTTTGAGAATGTGAGAATAGGAAACACATCTCCACAGTGCACTGTGTCTCTACACCCAGCAGCCTGTCACATGATGTCATGATATTGAATACTGACATAATGAGGACACCCACACATGTAGAAAAGCAAAAGTACTTTGTGCAGCTCAGACAAACATGTAACTCTTCAGAATTTCACTCAGCTTTGGTGGCTCTTAATAAAAAATTAAGTTTTGGGGTATAATTCAAAGTGAAGATGTAATCACATGATACTGGTGAATTTGTACTCCCACTATGCTTGCAAGTTCAGCGTTATCTGCCTGCAGTACTCTCAAATATAGTATTGGCAAGCTGTTCTCATGAGATGCCACAGACTTCAGGTTGGAAAAGCCTGCAGTGCTTAATCCAGTGTCCAAGGATAACCTTCCAAGCAGGCATCTCAGTTCTATGGTCCGGATTGTCAGTGAAGGCAGAATCTTTTGATTCTGACAAACAGTAACCAATGTTGCTGACAAAGTACTTTTGGTCAACTAATAGCATTATTGTTTTTTTCTTTTTGCTTTTGCTTCAGAATATGTTTCGTCAGCAACAAAAAGTTTTTCAGCAGGCAAGAATAGTTCAAAGTCAGAGACTGAAAACTATTAAACAACTATATGAGCAATTCTTAAAGGTACGGTACATTTTCATTTTAGAAGGCAGCCGATCCTTATCACATCACTTAGGAAAACTGAAGTAATCCAGAGTTTGTGAAATGCAGACGTTTTAAGGTTCGCTTAAGGAGAATGACAGCATGAACATTCATATTAGTTAGTACAGTTCCCTTATTTGTTTAAAAATGTCTTTTTCTTTCTAAACACACATGCTGCATGTGCCTGTATATAAATGCTTTAGTTAAGTGTGTTCTTGCAGGAGTCTGATTGGCTTTCCTGTTTCAAATATTTAGCATGCTTTCGAAACCAAACTCAGTTTTCTGCCACTTTAAACGTTATGTAGATTAGTCAAATGAACAGCACTCATCTCAGTAGTCCCTTGGGTTTTTTGTATGCGTTGAAGAAAGTGGAAATCAGCAACCTATTAACATTTTATGCTGTAATTTACTTTTTCTATTATTGCCAGGAAATGCATTCCCCATGAGAATTTGATGGGGTTCTTTTGTTTGTTTGTTTTGTTTTGGTGGTCATTAACCTTTCTAGCTGCTGCTTACAAGGAAACTGCCTGTTAATGAGTTGTAATTCCTTTAAAATTATGTAATTATTGCTTCCTTTGCTCTTTTTTTTTTTTATTGCTTCCTTTTCCTCTTTGCCTCCTAACGAGCACTTAGAAAGGGTTTTCCTTCCTATGAGCTGGTAGAAAAGGTAAGTATTTACTAAGAAGTTGATGAATCTGACAAATAATGGCTAATGGTGAAAACAGGTCCCACAGGATGGTCTGTGTTTAGTCCTAACTTTCCTGTTGATTTATGAGTAGCTTTTGCATTTACTGGCAGTCCCTATAAATATTAATTTTCGGACACTGCTTACATAGTGCGTTCTGTTTTAAACACAAGAAATAATGATCAACCTTTTGTTAAAAAGTGGCTGACGTGCTAGACAGCAAGCAAAAAATGACTGAGTACTATTTCTCAAAAGTTTGACTTTTATAAAAAAGACCATTTTTTCCCTATCATTTTATACTAAGAACAAAACACTTTATTCCCACAATTTCCTCCAAGCAGTATTTCTAGGTAAGTTACTAGAAATTAGTAAGATGTAAGGGGAAAAAATAAAAATACCCTACATGACTGGTAGGTACAGAAGCAAGGCATCTTAGAATCGGACTGGTTGAAGTTGGAAAAGATAGCTGAAAGTCATCTGGTCTAACCATCAGCTGATCTAACAAGACTACTTTGGAGATAATCAAAAGACTTCTACGGTGGTGACTCCAGAGCCCCTCTGGACAACCCGTTCCATTGCTCAGTCACCCAGTCAGTGAAGAAGTGTCTCCCGATGTTGAGAGGGACCCTCTTGTGTGCCAGCCCATGGCCTCTTCTCCTGTCTGTGCTTGCTAGTGAAAAAAGCCTGCCTCTGTGTTCTCCACTCTTCCCCTCAGTTACTTATAGAATCAGATCAGATTCCCTAGAGCCTCCTTTTCTTCAGGCTGAACAATCCCAGTTCTCTCCCTTTGAGCCCTTTCCTAACTCTGTCCTGTTTTGAAATTCTCTCGTTATGGTATGTTTTGGTTTGTTTTTTTTCTGCATCAGGAAGCTTTGAAAAATAAATAGAGCAACACTTAATTAAGTTAGTTGAAGTTTACATTATGGGACATTACAGAAATCTTAATAAATAATAAAATAAGTAATAAAAGGTCAAAACGTCTTCATCAAAGATAAACTGCAGTTTTCCTCCTCAGAGAAGATCAAAAGATAAAATTCAAACCTTAGAAAAGCTTAACTTTAA
Source organism: Odontophorus gujanensis (assembly GCA_013399175.1). Taxonomy (NCBI): domain Eukaryota; kingdom Metazoa; phylum Chordata; class Aves; order Galliformes; family Odontophoridae; genus Odontophorus; species Odontophorus gujanensis. The sequence goes on from VXAB01011024.1 coordinate 257,665, forward strand.
GTATGTGTCAAGGAAAATGCAGCTATGCACGTGCGGTTACGTATAACTATATGAGCAAAAGGGAAGATAACCAGTGAGCTTTACCCTAGTTTATTGAGATTGAAGTGTGCAAAGAGGAGGAAAGGTAACATTTTCTGTAGTTGTTGCTTCAGGCCTCCAAGGTTGTCATATTAAACTGTACCACCCCTATAATTCCTGACAGACATGTCTAGACTTGCAGAATTCTTCTCTATTGAAATGCAGGATAGTAGCTTAGACCTGAGAGATGCCGAGTGGAAAGGACTGCTTCTGTCACAGGGTATGCAGCAATGTGGATTGCAGTCCTGTACAATTTCAAGTTTATGACAAAATTCACCTGTAATTATCAGTGACCGCTACTGCTAAAAAATTGAGCTGTAATCTGAATAATGGATTGTCTGTTTTTAATTTAAACCTTTGATATTGAGCAGTTCTGAATTAAGATTATCCTTAACTTCAGAGCATGGAAGAGCTGGAGAAAAACAATGAAAACCTTCTAGCTGGAGCACAGAACGAGCTTCGCAAAGAAATGGCTATGCTACAGAAGAAAATTATGATGGACACTGTAAGTATCAGTAGTTATAAAGAACTTTGTTAAATACAAAAATAGAACATTCTTTAATGAAGTCATTAGATAGTCATTTAATTAGATTAAGGAATCATATTTGGTATGGCTTCTGTTGAGAATTATCTCCTTTTCTTGTAACAGCAACAGCAGGAGATGGCAACTGTTCGCAAGTCTCTTCAGTCCATGTTATTCTGATGGCTCAATGGAGAAACAACTTGTACCTAAGTAACACGATACAAGTATAGGCGTTAGCCATGAAGAAGTTAAGATTTAAGTGTTTTAAAGTTCCCGTTAAATGCTTTAATGGATTGTTCTAATCTTGTGTCTGATAATGTTGTAAAAAGGTGTATTATTAAATTCATTACTAAGGGGAACAAGCCCCATACCAATTACTGTCTGTCCAATTAACATTCACTTTCACTAGCAGTGGAATGTTTGTTTCACTTTTTATAACTCTCAGTTGAAACCTTAGGTAGAATTGATGAAGAAAACAAACTTCTGCATAGTAACTTTACAAATTAGGGTACACTGCGGATAGAAGCCTTTTACAAAAGCCACAGCTTCAAGACTTCATAGTTTCAACACATAGCTCCCGGACCTGTCATCAGTTAAAGTTCACAGGTTATGAAAGGTTGTTTAATGATGCATGTTATGGTAAATGAAAAGCAAGGCCTTCTGTCGGGCTAGCTATTGTATAGTTCTTTGTACCAGTAAGAGATGTATCAGCTGCTGTAACTTGTCCAAAAAGCAGGTTTCTTTAATTGAACAGTGAGCTTAGTACCACAGCTTTACACAATGCCTGCTCAAGTAAGCATAACTGAACATTACTTCATGCTTTTTGGAGTATATATTTTTGTAGACCTCTGCTGAGGTAATCTAGCTCGCTCACTTACTTGAAAGAGAATATTAATTTTTGCAGTTTCCAATGACTAGCAGTTCAGGAGGGACTGCTTTAAGAATAAAGCATTATTCATTTATGCATCTCGTTACAGTCAATCAGTATAAATTAAAATGGCCAGCCTAGTTTGCATGTAATTTGTTTTTACAGAAAGCCATTATGCCTGAATATTCACTTTTATAAATTAGGTAGTTACTAAAAAACTTGTTAGGTTTCATGTAATTGTAGGTAACACAAAAACCACCCACACAAGCAAATCTGATTACTTTAAAACAGTGTATTTCAAAACCAGACCGTACAACTTCTTATCTGCAGCTTATTAGGATTTTTAGTTCAGAACCAAGTTATCTGATGACAGCTCATCAGTTCCAGGAGCCAGATTAGTGATAGCTAATTTACAGAGAATTCAGCTTGTAGGTTGCAACTGAAATTGAGCAAGTAGCCTCTGTTGTTTCGTGTCAGATGGGACTCAAGGATGGAGCAAACACAGAAATAGTTACAATGATGCATGAGGTAGTATGGGTCCATGGTGAGTACCAGATAACTAGCAATGCTCATTTTAGCCAGGTCATTCAGTTTCTGCCCTTCAAGGATAATTAGATGATGCTGTGCAATACACTTAAGAGTTTTTGCTTCCAGTCTTCTGTACTGGGCTATTTGCTGCCATTACTTCTTCTTTCTGGCTTTCTGACTGACTTCTGCACTCGTTTCCTACCATTTCCTCACCTCTACCCTATCTATACAACTATTTATACCTAGTACTATACTACATTTTTGAGGTTTCAGGGTAATACGTTGCACAGTATTTTCTGCCCCCCACTTGTTAAGGTCCTTGAAGATCTCAGGCAGGCTGTCTGAATTCAGCAGCTAGGAAGCTGCAGCACAGTATTTTTGAAACAAACAATAGCATTCTTTATTGTACAATTCAGTAACATCTTCATGAACTTAAAGCTAAGCTACATGGCAGCAAGTAAAAGTGAAATGAACATGTACATTCAGCAGCTTCTCACAAAAATATTATTAATGTATTACCTCTTCAAAGAAGCTTGAGCATTAAGGTTTTGTGTGCAAGTTGTGTTTTCCTAGTACAGACAATAAGCTACTTTTCACTAATGAAAAGAAAAAAGCCTGATACTAGGCCTGACCTTCTATTTTGTAGACTTTTACTATACATTAGGTTTTACCTTACAGTTTTGTTTGGATAAAGTACAGTGACAGTAACACAATAAATTAGATTACAACGGAAATTAATACAGCAATAGCAAACATACTTCAGAGGGAATTAGTTACATGCAGGTACAATGCACTGTCATACTTGGGTGTGTTGCATTGTCGCAGTCTAGCAGTCAGACACTGAAGTTCAAGAAACTTAAGTAATTTAACTTGCACATTTTCACAGATAAAAATTCAGGTAGGTGAAGCTAGTGTCCTCTGGTACCCAGCTGCCTACAGCCAAGATAATGGGTACAAGACAAACCTTATTATGATCACAAAACCAGAAGCTGCCCTTAAAAAGCCAACAACCTCTAAGCTACAGCTGTGCTTAGTAACAGTAAGTTAGATACTAGAGAATGCATGAAGCCTAAAGGCACTGACAACAGTATTTTGAAACAGAGAACAAGAAAATTTTCCTCTATTTCCTTCATCTTATTGGTGTAGTATCTTGCTCTTCAGAAGTATCAAAGCAAAGTACTACTTTTACCTCATGGATCCCTCATTTTTACCAGTCTTGACAATGCAGTACTGTATCCGCTGTGACCTCTGACTGTCACTTCACAGCAGAATACTTCCGAAACTAATATCAGAAAACCAGTCACTTGGTTTAGGAAAAAATAAAACCTCTGTTACAGTTCTGGTTCATAGCACCCTGGTTTGCACTCTACAGTCCCAGACCAGGAGCACATAATTAAGGGTACTTTACAAAAGATAACAAAAGTTTCAAATGTGATAATTGGGGTATGAAGTATAGCTACAATGTCTAGAACACAGAAATAGATCCTGTTTCAGAATTGTTAATCACAGTAGAATCTGCATGACTTTGTATTTAGTAACTCTAGCATCTGGTAATTTCTGGGATAGCTTGAGCTGTTTTCTCATGAAACCAGTTTACTGAAAAGCTTAATCTGTCTTCCCAGAGAGGCTGCTTCATTCAGCATTCTGCTAACTGTATATGTTCTCCTTGACCTACTTAATCAGTCATTATGGTTGTGAACCTGTTCAGGAGCTTGATGAGATGAAATTCGGAAGACATGTATATGAAGATGAACAGCAATCTGTAGGCATACACCAGTGGCATATCTCAGCATATCAAACAAGGATATGAACTTAAAAAGAAGAAAACAGAACAGGTTAAAAACATATTTCTCAAAATTGTCCCTAGTATAAATTCAGCTTTAATCAGAATATATCAAGTTTTATGAAGTTTGATATACAGTGTGTAGTTTGTAGTTACAGTAACTTTAAACAAACCACCTGGATTAAAGCAGAATTACAAAAAGAGATCTGTAATTTTACTTTCGGATCTCTGTTCTATGGAAAGAAAGCCAGTTAGCTCCCAAAACGTATGTTTATGCAGTATCTTGGCACTCTTTCCACCATGACAGGTGAAAGTGAGCAAATCTGAAATGGCAGAGCGGAATCACAGAGAGTTCTCAATCCACTCCTTTATGTAGACCACATCAAAAGAATAAACCAGAATGCTTACCAATGCTATCCATAGAACAACATATTCATCAATGAAACTATTGAAGTACTGGTCCAAAAAGAGAAGTCCTGGCCCAATGAATGCAGTGTCTTGAAGACTGATTTCACTTTTTGTCATGTGAGCCACCTATTTAAAAAAAAATAAAAAATAATAGCAAGATCACTGTAACTTAACTGCCACACCTCCACTACTAAGCCTCCACCTTAGTTAGGAGAAAGCAGTGTCCTTACCCATCACCAGCCTCTCTGAAGGGCCCTTTGGAAAGCAATCAGCAGGCAGGTCAAGAGTCTGCTGATCCCCCCCAGTTTCTTTCTCAAGGACTAAGTAACCTCTCTGCAGGTTGCTCAGTCAACGTGCAGCACTTCAATCAGTGACACTGGCTATTTGAATCGTCAAGTTGTGGTTTTTTTGACTGTTACATAGGAAACATAACACGTGTCCTGTGTTCCTTATAGTTACATCAATCCTGCTGTGCTTTAGCAATTAGCACAGCTCAAGGGACTGCATTTCTGATGTTCCAGTCAGTGCGTAAACTAAGGCTTAGTTCTAGGAGTAAGCACAGCAAAACTGAAGGTTCTAACCAATAATTTGAACAGATTTTTTTGTGTTGTTTTTCCCCCCCCCCAAATCAGTGTCATATTTAATCTCTGTAGGAGCCTGAGTCTACATTAGTGTGTTGGTCATAATATAACTGATAACATGATAGCAGAGCACAGCTGGAAAACCTGCACAGAGCTCAGTGCTCCGAAATGCATCTTTTAAGCCAATAGCTGGTTCACGTTTAGGGCTGAAAGAAGATTCCTTACCACTAACTTCTGCGAGATTTTAGCATTCACAAATCCAAATGTCAACACATACAGGCACGGATGTTTTTCAAACAGCTGAATTGTAGATTTTTTGTAGATCACGGTGGCCAGCGTGACAAGTAGCCCAATGTGGACACCTGGTGAAAGAACACTTGTTCCCTGAAATACAGAGGGACAGAAAACTCATCTTCAATCACACAGCAAGAACAATATTCTATATATATTGCAACACCCACTGAATGAAAGCAATTAAAGCTGTCAGATCTCTGGGAAAGTCCATTCACATTATGGTAACACTACAGTATCCTTTATGATGACCTTTCATCAATTTTGTATGGAAATTCACTGCTGGTTCCTGCAGCCGAAGGAATCCAGTAACAGACAGACAGAAGATAGGTAAAGAAGTCTTTGCTTTAGCCATACAAAAATCAGAATAACAAATGAGTATTGTTAAAGCGTGAAATTCATAAGCTTGTCTGCTTGAATGCTTAACGAGGCAAAACTCTTTTGACTACCAAGACCAACAAATTATAAATTATTCAAACTCCATTCAGAAAGTTAAAGCAACTTACGGCTATTGTAGAGCCATTCTTTCCAACCCCTCCACCAAAGATGACGCGAAAGTAATTGAAACACGAAACTGCTGTTCCACACAGTATGCCAACAACTGCAAAGAACTTCAGTTCTAGGCCTATCAAATGCACCTTAGCAGGAAAAGCAAGAGAAAACATTAAAGGTCACAGATAACAGCTTTATTCTCCCCCTGCCCCCCAACAAGAAGTGATTTGAAAAAAAAACAACAACAGCAGTACTGACCCCTACTAAGGAATTGTTCTACTTGGACTACTGTCTGGCTGAGAATAAGCACAGGAAGACAATGCTTGGAGCTTATTTCCTTATTAAGAAGGACTCAGATTTCTTTTAGGAATAATTACTCAAAAGTTGAATTCAAGCAAGTTACGGTCATGACAATGACCTAGATTTTACTTTGTGTACTTATAGAATCATAGGGGTTGGAAGGAACCTCAAGAGATCATCGAGTCCAACCCCCTAATGTTCTTTTTTTTTTTTTTTCACTGCATAAGCAAAAACTTGCCACAGACTTGCTCCACCAGGACATGGGAGGGGCAGGAAGGACAGTTCCTTCCCTTTCAGCGGGTAACGCAACACTGAACCACAGGAAACACAAACACCATCTGCCTGCTTTGTGTTTTAATACACGTTTGTATGCTGTATCTTTGCACTCAGAACAGTCTCTGGATGAACATTTTTGTTAAACAGTTACCTTTCAGAATCAATTGCAGTTTCAAGGAAACTTCCAAAGGCAGCACAGGATTTAAGAAAAAAAAAAAAGGAGCAATAAATTGAAACCATTGACTATATATTTTTTAATACAGATTGTTTTGAGATACAGCATAACTATCACAGATTTTAATGCTGAAGAAAAAGCAATCATAGTTCATTAGTATTTAAAGTTGTTTCCCAACACGAAAGTAACTCTGTGTGAAAATAAAGTAAAAGCACCTTGCAGGAAACTAAGCTGAGCTAAAAACATCTAACCGCTGAGTAAATTGGTAAACTAATTTGAATGACTTTGCACTCAGATGAGTGCTTTATATTTGGATTGATTTGTATAGGTTATCAATACTATGGAATTGTCTCAGGTCTTCCATATCTTATGACCAACAGAACTACATTTCTAAGATACAAGAGAGGATGAATACCTTAGTCCAAATGCACTTTTGCTGCACGCTAGAATGAACATTTAAAGATGGAATGAAAGCCAGATATAGGCAAACAAACACTTCTGAACAGAAAACAATTCTAGCAATACAGCAGTTTATGTTTAAAGTCTGCTCTGAAATAACCGTTAAAAACATATCTCCACTGATATGTAAACCAGGATTTTTTGCAGTAATATTGATTTGTTCCCTTAAAGCAGCTATCTTTCAATTTTAAAATCAAGCATTCTATAAATCATTGAACTGAACAGGCATGCTGGTCTTACAGAACACACAGAGGTAACAAAAAATGTGTTGAAGCCTCACTACAAGCAGAGTATTCGTGGCAGATCATTAGTTTGCACCCACGGCAGATGGAGTCTTTTTTCCTCTACACAGCTCTTAAGTTTGTGCACAGCAAGTGACAGCATTAGATCTAAGCTAGCCACAATGCGATACAACCCACAGCTGTACAGGAAGCCCAGACAGAACATCACACTGCTGGCAGGGGCTGATCCCAGTTATCCAGCATAGCTTCAAATAGCCACAGGAACTGGGAACTCTTCACAGGAACACTGAATACTTCATACACTTACTTTATAATCCCATACTGCTGTTCCACCAAATGCAGATACCAAAAGCAACACCGTTATGGCTATCTGAACTTCAGTTACATCGACTCTAGGAGAAAAAAAATTATTATGTATTAGTGATTCAGTTAAAGTTTGCTTCAAGTGTAGGGAGGTGGTGGGCAGGAAGAACAGAGCAAAACTTAGTTATTTCAGATTACCCCTCAAGCCACGAAGTACATACAGGATTTGATTATCTAAGAAAGATACTCTGTTTGGAGGCACATGTCTCTAGTTAACATTTAAAATTGAATGTACATACTTAATGTAGAGCAAGTTGAATGCAATTTCCACAGTGGAAAAGTGTTTAATGAATACACTGTTAACTATTTTATAATTTTGAATACATCTACAGAGTTCTTATGCAAGCAACAACATTAAATGTTAGGTGAAGCTCACAGTAAACACATTGAAAGTATACAGAAGTAGGGTCTACAAAGAGCAGAATGAGGCAGATGAGATTTCTTTAAGCCACTGTATCATGAAAACTTGACAGATCCAGCCTAAAAATCGTAAGGGCAATACTTTGATGACTGAGTCATGGTTTGCAAAAGACACTGATCACCGATGTGTTGCTTTTTTCCATAAAACATTCTGTAAAACAGGTGGTCCTGTATCCCTTCTATGGTCAAGACTCTGAATTCCAACGTTTTTGCTCTCAGACAAAGCAGTCAATTCAGCTTGCTAGTCTTGTGCGAGTTTGTATTTTCTGCCTGTTTAGTGAAGTGACAGGACTCTAAGCTGAGTCATTACATGTGCCTTAATTTTGTACTTAATTTTACTGAGGCTCAGACAGTTAGTTGCAACACAGCTCAAATCGAAGGCCAAAAATTTTATTGAGTCCTGGAGCACTGTATCTGTATGGCCTGGCAGTGGTATAGTACCCAGATGTGCTGATTCTTCCTGGCCATCAGTGCTGAGACTCATCAGTCATTTCACTTCTAAAGTCAGATGTCATTAATTCAGGAACAGCATCAGTGAAAGCTTCCATCCATATTATGTATTCCCATAGTTAGAGCAGTACAGTATACTACTAGCTGTATTTAGACTCATTAACTATTCTTAAGAGCAACTGCAAGCCTTGGAAAAATCCTGATTTGCTTTCAGTACACAGAAATGAGTCCTCCTGGAGAGGTGTTGTGTGTGCTCAGCTTCAAGCAATAAGCACAAAATACCGGGCCATTCCAAACTGCTCGTACTATGTATTATGCAGAACCTCTACATTTTTTAGTGAAGTCTTATGTGGTATTAGAGCTTCAGTGCCTTCTTGGTATGGGGAAATCATTCTCACATTTTACGCAACAGAAGGCAAACAGAAAAGCAATCCTTAGTACAAAAGCCCTGAGCTTATGGCATAATTCATTTCTATTGCAGTCCACTTTTTACAAAGATTCCCTTTTCACCCATTGCTCTAAAACATCTCTTTTTGCCTACAGCACAGAATGTCCTTTGGAGAAAAGCAGGGTGGGTAAGCAGGTGCTGTGTGGCCAGCAAATAAAAAGAGCTCTTAGCATTACCGCGGAGACAAGCCTGCCTTTCAGATGGACACCAAACCATGCAACGTAGCTGATCATTAGCTTGTGTGCTCAGTGGTGCTCTGATTTGCTAAGGTGCTTTTGCAGGACAAAGCTCACTAGTACTCTAAGCAGGTAATGCATGCTAATGCATAGCAAGGATTGTCAGAAGGACAGCCTTCACCTCTCACGTGTTTCAGATACTGCTGCTAAGGAGGTCACTTCTCTTTCAGAAATCATTAAATCATTAGTGGGGAAAAAAGAACAAGAAATGGAAATCAAGTAGCTACCAGACATTGTCATATGCAGTTCTGAAAGATACCTACTTACTTTCCAAACCTTAATATGCCTGATACATATGTCTGCCAGTGAGCAGAATAGAACATGAACAGTCCCACAAAACAACAGAAAAACAACCAGTCAGGGTTTGTTCCTAATCGGATTGCTATGCAGGATCCAAGGACAACAAAAACTGAAAAGCAGAAATGAACAAGTTAGTCATATACCCTCTATGCTTGCAGTTAAGAGAAATAAAATCACAAGGCATTTTAGGTTACTATAACAAAGTAAGAATACAACCAATACTTAAGCAGCTAACATCAGGGAGAGTCCTGGTGGGAGAGACCAAAACACAAGACTCCTTTCCTTCCAGGGGAGAGCCACACCTCCTAGCCCACCATGGTCATTCTGTCTGGGCTTTTCCTCTCCTTTATGGCACAGACATTAGCTCCAACAGAAGAGCTGTGCTCAAAGACAGAGTGCTTTGCTGGGAACTGAGTTGTAAAGAACATCCCAGCTCCCAAGGCAAATGTTTTGGCCATTTAAGCTGTCACAGAAGTGCAGGTGTTACCACCAACAGCTAGGTTATAGAAAGCAGAACTGAGCAACACTTACTTTTTAGAGACTCCCAAACAACTATTTTTCAAGCTCATTCTCCTAAGGAACATTTATAAACCACCCTCTACCACCCAGCTACCAGGCTGGATGCCCACAAAAGGTGTTTTGGCACATCTTACATAAAGCAGAACCCTTAGCTTTGTGTTCCAGCATCAGCTCTATAGGCACTTAAATCCTATTTATCACTTGTACCTAACTGGAAAACATGAGCTACACTAATATAATCTCTAGCAATGCTCTTACTGAATATTTTGTTCACTATTGAGATCAAAGTGCATGAAGATGTAAAAGTAAGCGTGGAGTGTGTATTACCCAATGCCTGCTACAAGTGCTTCTGAAATACCCTCCCTGATGCTGATCAGGGACGCAAATGTTGGGGGCAGCCCTGGCTGCAGTGACCAGGAAATGGTGGAGAAGGGAACAGGCTGATCCTGCCCTGAGTATGGGCCTGAACCACACAACCTCTAGATGCTCCTCCCAATTTCAACAGATGTGTGTTTAATCAGTTCCTTTTTTAAAACAGCTAACTTATTGGTACAACTAGCACGCATAACAGTAGGTTAAGGCTACCTGTGGAAATAGAGTCGCAGCCATGATCAAAGAGCTCTCCTAGAGGAGAGCTACTGTTTGTTCTTCTGGCTTGCTTCCCATCAATGGCATCCAGAGACTGGTAGATAAAAAGTCCTAATGCACCCAGGATGTACGCCCAGAAAGGTGCCTGAAAGAGATTCACATAAAAGGTCACTAGGCGGTTCTGCTTCTCAGCCAATATTCTATTTAATTAAAGGTAAAGTACTTTGCAGCACAAAACTGCTACATCCTGCTGTTTGCTGCTTAGTTAATGGACAAACCAGATTCTGCGTGCTAGGCTCTGAACAGCTTGTAGTAAGTGCTGCCATGAACTACTCCATGTATACCAGGCAAACAGAGGTCCTTCTATTTTCATTCTAAAAACACAGAAACGAAAACAGTTAGCAACAGCTTTTTACCCCGCTGTAAAGAGAGGGAAAGTATTTTTGTTCTTCCAGTGAGGATCACCTATGTCCACTGAGACCGTAAGGGATGTGTCCCTTATATCTACAGCTGCCATCTCCTCCCCAGACTCCTCACATGCCTGGCTCTCCTGCCCAGGGATGTCCCCAGCCACTTCCCACGTTGCACCCAAGCAGTTTACAAATTAGAGAAGTGGGAGCATTTGAGAATGTCGACACGGCTGAGGGACTCAGCTGAAAGGTCAGGAGGCTCCCAATAATCACCAGCTTTTCACTGATGAGGTGTTTATTGTCTCAGCCTGAAGTTATATCCTGTCCAAGCAAATGCATTATTTGCCCATGGGACACATGCTATTCTAACAGAGCTAGAATACAACACAAACCCCAGTGAGTAAAGAGGGGGAAAAAAAGGTCTCTCTGCTTGAATTAAAAAGAAGTCAAAAATTACACAGAGTCTTGCCAACTGCAGGTTTGGTGAAGGTCAGGTCACCTGCTGAACCCAGGGTTTGATGACGCCAAGAGAATGCAGACGTAGCATTGGGCAGGACTACCTGGCACGCCCTCAACTTCAGGAAGCAGAGCAAGCCCAACAGCAGCCCTTGTTTTGTACCCCTGTGACAGCACACCACGTAAAGAGCATGGACAGCTGCAGAAGAGCAGATATCTGAGAAGACCCCTTGCCACTTATTTCAAGCAAAGTTTGAACTCACAGAGTTCAACAGCCCAAGTACTGCAACATTTAAATATTCACACGCACCTCCTCATTATTCACCACTTTTATCCATAACTTCATTCCCTCGGTTCACACAGCACTAGTTCTGCTCTAGCCTGTCGTGCCCCTTTCTGGCAGAGACACACCATAGAAGCCATGTTCACTGAACTTCCTCCCTTTTCCCCCAGAACTGGATAATTTCCCTCACTTGTGCTCAGCATGGAGCCTTCCATACAATAGTATTAACAGCAGCAGAAAGAAGGGGGCTGTTTAAATCTGCATTACAATGGGGCAGAAAAAGAAATAACTGTAATACATCCCCAGTGCACTTTCTGCACAACAGGGACTCACTGCATTCCTCCAGCATCCTCCTCTCCCCACCGAACTCCTTCAGGTGGGATATTAGGAAACATTTCTTCTCAGAGAGAGCAGCGCTGCGCTGGCACAGGCTGCCCAGGGAAGTGGTGGAGTCACTGTCCCTGGAGGTGGTCCAGAACCGTGTGGATGTGGCACTGGGGGACATGCTCAGTGGGCACAGTGGGGCTGTTCCTCACTTCATGGGTGTTGCACGCCCTGCTCAACACCTCCCACCTGCTGGGCCAGGGCTGCTCCTTCCTTCACGGCCCCGAAGCTTTCAGCTCACACCAAGTGCTCTATTCCACCCTCGTTATCTTCAGCTTTATTCTCTCTCCCACAAACCGCAAATCCATAACCTTCCGCTTCCAACCTTCCTCTGTTTCTAGTGTTCTCCAGGAAATTATGGACAGTGGGAAGAAATGCTTTCAAAAAAAAAACAACCACAAACAAATGAGAAATGAAGGAACAGAAGAAGCCAAGAGCATGCAGGGCAAATCTTTACCACTGGATGAAATCCACTCCGACCACTCTTTGCTTAGATCCTGCTACGGGATTTTTTAATAGACATGAGTTCAATACAAAGTAAGAGTTGTTGTTAGTATGAAAACCCCATGCTAACAGGGTACCTGCAGCTGCTTCAGGGAAGTAAACCTGCATGGAGCATTCAGCAAGACAAACTACTCATTACCACATGGTGAGGATAAATGGCAGTCCTCATCTAAGGTATACTCCTACACTCTAATGCAGGACCAGCACACTGTTCAAACTGTAGGTCAGCAGAACTTTCAGTTAGTAAATATTCTATGATTATTGTCATATAATGACAACAGCTGCATTATTGATCTCACACTTTGATACCACAGTCACTTTCTGTCAAATCTAGGAAACCCAGCTGTGCTGTGATACACTGAAACGTAGATGGTCACCCTTAGTCCTTCCTTTCAGGAGAACGTAGCAAAATAAATGGGCTAAGGAGGCAAAGAGTGAGTTAAAGCACGAGCATGCCTCTGCCAGAAAGCATTACCTCCAGATTTAACTATAGCAGCTGTGATTGGTCAACACACACAAGGGATGAGATGCTATCTAGAGAGACATAGATAGGCTCGAGCAGTGGGCCCCACAGAACCTCATGATATTCAACAAATCCAAGTGCAAGGTTGTGGCAGATCTTACAATCAGTAGAAGTAGGGGGATGTAAGGATGGAGCACAGCCCTGCTGAAAAGGACTTTACAGTACTGGTGAGTGACAAGCTGGACATGAGCCAGCAACATGCCCTTGCAGCCCAGAAAGCCAACTGTATCCTGGGCTGCATCAAAGAAGCGCAGCCAGCAGGTAAGGGAGGTGATCCTGCCCCTCTGCTCTGTGTTGGTGAGACCTCCCCTGGGGGACCGCGTCCTCAGTACAGGAGAGACATAGACCTGTTGGAGTGCATCCAGAGGAGGGCCACAAAAATGACCCAAGGGATGGAACACCTCCCTGCGAGGACAGGCTGAGAGAGCTGGGGCTGTTCAGCCTGGAGAGTGCTCCAGGGAGACCTGAGATCGGCCTTCCAGCACCTAAAGGGGGGCTGTAAGAAAGAAGGGGACAGACTCTTTAGCAAAGTCTGTTGCGATAGGACAAGGGGAAATGACTTCAAGCTAAATGAGGGGAGATTTAGACTGGACATAAGGAAAAAGCTTTTTACAGTAAGGGTAGTGAGGCACTAGAACAAGTTGCCAGGGAAATGGCGGATGCCCCATCCCTGGAGACACTCAAGGTCAGGCTGGAGGGGCTCTGAGGAACCTGGTCTAGCTGTGGTGTCCATGTTCATTGCAGGGGAGCTGGACTACAAGCCCTTTATAGGACCCTTCAAACTCAAACAATTCTATGACTCTAAGAGAAAGGAAGAAAGGGAACACAGTTTTCAATCATACTAAAGAAGATGTGTCAGCTCAGTACAGGGCACAAAATGTGCAGGCAGCATCCCCAGCCCCCAGCTGGTGTAACGTGTGTGATTACTGTAGGTTGGCTCTCCTGTCCTCAGTTATATGGACAGAGAAGGAAATGGGACAGACACTGAAAATCCACTCACATGGATTTTAGCTACTGCAGTGCTTGTGAGGGGTGGTCTGCTGTGACTCAGATGGAGATAAGGAGGCTTATGCTGAAGGGTGCATTTATAGAAGACAGCGATACAAGCCACGTTCCTTCCACACAGGAAGGCACTGCTCAAGCAGGCAGCATTTATAAAGCCAAAACATGCTGTACTGGACAGCAACAAATTGGCTTTTAGCAGCTATTGGTGATGATGAAGACAGCAAGCACGGTATATAAGGAAAAAGCTGCTACACAGCAAGAGGACAAGGGAGCATAGTGTGGTTTCAGTCATCAACTGCATTGTGTGGGGTAGGGAAAGCATTATTAAATAGTGGGATTCACTGCAATAGGACATAATGGAAGCTCAAAGCATTCAAAACAAAGAATTTAAAAGGCAAAAATCAAGGGAAAATTGATCCACCAGTTGTTCTAACAAGTGTCTCAGTGGAATCCCTACTGAGAACTCCATGCTTCAGCTTCTGGAATGCACACACCAGGGCAGAGTGCTCTGCTCTCAGCATTTGCCACCAGGGTCTCTCTGGGAGCTCTGAGCCACACGGACCTGGGTACGGGGCTGCCACCCATGGGGCTTTGGTTCTGCCACTGAACACCTGCTTATGTGCTGTGGATGGCTTCAGTGTTCTCAACACAGGACTATTAAAAATGGCTTCTCCATGGATGGAGGAAGAGGCTCCCTAGCCCAGCAAGATGATGCTGACATGCACCATAATACTAGTTCTGCTTGTGCTTTGGCCGTATTTAACACAACTTTTATTTCTACCTTCCCCCAGCCCTTCCAGCCTACACATTCAAGTTAAAGCACAATGCAGATGATATAACAGTGCATGCAACACTTAGTAGTGTTGCAAAAGGTTTAGCTTTTTTTTCCAAAACACCATCCAGATATCTGACATCTTCGGGGAGAAAGGCTGAAGAAGAGTGTAAGAAAGGTAATGATGGTGAGGTGAGCAGCAGAAGCCAGGGCATGCTGACAGAGCACAGACAACAGGAGTTTTGTCTCTGCTCAAAGAACAGTCCAACAGGAGAAAGAGTCTGCTTTTGTGCTACATGCTTATCATTGATACACTGATGGGGAAGTTTGGTCCAGACTGTATATTCTTACAGAATTCAAGCTTTGCGATTACAACAATCATAAATGTTCCTAAAACTCTACCTGAGCTTTCCTGGAAGAAGTGATTGCCTGGATGTCCGCAACAGAACCTTTTTGTATGAGTCCTCAAAGCAAAAAATAACTTAAAATATACTTACTTTTTCATTACGTCTATGGCAAAGAGAGAAAAGCTAGATAAAACATCGTAACATGAAGCTAGCACAGGACTGATACATCACAACAGTAAGCTGAAGGCAGCAGCTCCACAGCCGTTAGAACACAGGCCTGGGTTGGAAGGGACCTTAAAGCCTACCAGTTCCACCCCCCTGACATGTGCAGGACTGCCTCCCACCATCTCAGGCTGCCCAGGGCCCCATCCCACCTGGTCCTGAGCACTTCCAGAAACGAGGCACCACATCTTCTCTGGGCAGCTGCGCCAGCGTCTCACCACTTTCTGACTGAAAAGTTTCTCCTGACGTCTAACCTAAATCTCCCCTTTTTTAGTTTAAAGCCATTCCCCCTTGTCCTATCTTTATTAGGTCACGTAAAAAGTCGTTTCTCCTCCTGCTTATAAGCTCCCCTCAAGTACTGGAAGGCTGCTGTGAGGTCTCCCCACTGCCTTCTGTTCTCCAGGCTGAACCATCAGCCTGTCTTTGCAGGAGAGGTGCTCCAGCCCTTTGCTCATCGTAGTGGACCCCACCTGGCCCAGCTCCAGCAGCTCCATATCCTCCTCTCCCAGAGGCCCCAAGCCTAGAAGATGTCAACCTGCAGTTCGCAGTCATTTACTCTCCCTTCCCCCTTACTGCCCTCCCCGAAGTCAGGGCAAACCCACCGTGCCCTCCGCGGACGCAGGCCCAGGCCTCAGGGCACTCCGTGCCGGCGGGGGCGGGGGGAGGCCGCGTCCCGCCGGGCGGTACCTGCTCGGTGGCCGTGGGGCAGGAGGCGATGAGCGGCAGCGCCGTGAGGCAGTTCAGCAGGAGGCCGCCCAGGGTGATGGCGTTGGGGGCCAGCCACAGCGGGAGCCGCTCCACCAGCCAGCCCCAGTAGGGCTGCAGCCAGGGCTCCAGCAGCGAGCGCCCGGCCGCGCTGTAGCGGTGCTGCTCCAGGCGCTTCAGCTGCGCCGGGCTGAGGGGCGCGGGCAGAGCCCACGGAGCGGCCATTCCGGACGGACCGC